>CM031241.1:757691813-757798569 GCA_018340775.1 Taxus wallichiana var. yunnanensis
AAAATAGACCTTTAAATAACTTTTTGTCTGCTTCAATAGATTGATACCACTCTGGAACCGGTTGAAGCAGGACTCTGTGTCCTTATCGAAATGAAAGTCTGTTATATCAAGAAAAAAGAAAATGAAAATCATTATTTCTTTTCCTTGACAACATTCCCTGTTTCCTCGACTCATTGGACCGCATCAAAGCAAGGAGCACTTGAAACAAAAAGAATAAAGAATGTTGTTGTTAGACATTAACATACCTTTTTGTTGAATATTGTGAGGTTGCTAACAACAACATTGAGCACAGAGAGAAGCATATCTTCTTGTTCACTTCGCTCGAAACTGCCGAGTCCCTCAAAGTCTAAGAGCACATACAAGTATCTGTTGTCACCCTGGCCATCTCCATCTTCACCTGTTGTGATTGTCATCCACACACCATCGGTGCACCATTCACACGCAACATCTAGAAGAGACCCTGATAGATGGTTCAGCAAATATGACTTTCCACTGCTTTGCTTTTCCATTGAAGATATAACCTTAATTTTACCCTTCCAGCTTCTTGAGAACAACATCATAGAAGCCAAAGCATATAGAATTAGCAAGTGATACGCTGTCCACGTAGCTAATGTAATGTGGTATCTGAAGTCCATCCTTGAGAGCTACCATGGCATTGTTTTCTGCACGAGCTATTTGAATGGGCACGAGGCATACAAGCTTGCGAACCCACATTCCCATTTTCACATGTGTCTCTTCCTCTGCTGCAACTGAAATCAGGTAATTCTCTGCATTGTCGACTTGAAATTCAATTTTCATCTTTGAAAAATCTTTATCTTTACCTGCCTTGAGTTGTCTGATTAGTGCTTTTAAATACTTGATGCATCCTCCTCGAATGCGGGGATCTGATCTGCGCTTTCTAGTACCACTTTGAATCTGATGCTTTTCTTGTAGTCTGGAAACAACGCAGGCATTATTGTTGCAAACTTGTCAAAAATGTGGTATATGTATGGAAAGATGGTTTATTAATTTTTGTGGGTGTATATCAGGTGATGGCTACATTTGGATGAAGTTGAGGTGATTTGCTAAAGTTGAGGTGAGTGTAAATATGAAAAGTATCTTCTAAATAAATGTCTTGAATCTGAAAAATACCTTTCCACCCTTTTAAATAAATGTCTTAAATCTGAAAAAATGTCATGGAAAGGGTGCCCTTACAGCCACCTCATAGTATCTCAATAGGCATTATCATCCTCCATAATTATTCAAGTAGAGGGAGATATGAAAGACCTTTATCCAAAATTCCCCCAAGGGTAATTTTGATAACATGCATCAGAATATTCAAGTCCCAGGCAAGTAGGTTGATCCAGGAAAAATCATGAAAATTGGCTAAGTCCTGCTCAAGGTCACCTTTGGGACGTGTGGGACAGAAAGACGCAGATCGGCCGAAAAGCCTCCAGGCGGCCCGCTAAGCATTTGGGACAATCGGGCCAGAAGTACGCGGCGGGCGCGAGAAGCCGATCCGGCCGAAAGAGGAAGAAAAATTGGCTAACTGCTGAGCGGGACAGTTCGGGACAGAGTACGCGAAGGACCCGAACCGGCCGGATCGGCCGAAATGAGAACAGACGGTCCTAAAGCATTTGGGACATCTGGGACAAAAAGGCCCGAACCGGCCGGATCGGCCGAAATGAGCACAAAGATCAATCAAACAAAGTGGGACAAGTGGGACAAAAGGCGCGAACAGCTGAATCGGGCGACCTAAAGAATTTGTCTCGCGAAGCATAGTGACATTTGGGACAAATGGGCGCTTGAACCGGCAGTTGGGTGAAATCAAGGCACAAGGAGCACTATGCCAAAGGGACGCGTGGGGCGCGGATCGCCGAAGAAGCCGAAAGACAATCAATTCATGCCACGTGTTATCGGCCAAATGAGGGACGAAGCCCATTTCAGCGGATCGAGAGGTTTATGTCCCAAACGGTTTGGGACATCCGGACAAAAAAGACGCGAAGGGCGCGAAGAAGCCAAAAGGGTGAGAACTAATCAAATCATGACACGTGTCATAAGGATAAAGTCTAAAAGTCAAAGGGGCAAGGTTTGAAGCGGCGGCCCGAGCAATAGGAATTGGACACGTGTCCAATGGAGCGAGGAAGTGCGGAGCTCGGGGAGAGTTAGAGAATTTGGCCGAGTTCCCAAAAAGGCTAAAAGTAAAGGAAGCCCCCGCGCCTGTCCTCCAACAGATCATGCCACGTGTCAAATACAGTGGCGGGGCGCGAGGAAAAAGGTGGAAAAAGTCCCAAAATCATCAAAAGGTAAAAATTTCAAAGGAAAGCCCGCAGAGAGGTGGAGGAGAGAGAGTTTCTCGGCGAATCGAGCTCGCCATGTGTCGTCCAGTGGCAAAGTGCGGGAAAATACTTCAAAATCCGTCTTGATACATTAAAATGCCTAAATCTTGGATCGTCATATCTTTTGATCCGAGCTCGGATTTGCACGTTCTTTATATCAACAAAAATCTTGTGAGATTCTCTACACGATTCCAAGGTCAACTTACATTTTAGTTCAGTTTGGAGAGAAAATCAAGAAACACCTTTGTACGAAATAACAAGCGTAGTAATGCTTCAACAAACAACTTTAATATAGCAGACGACCGCCGTTTTGCCAGATCCGCCGCTTCGCCATGATGAGATGAATTGAATGCAACACGGAGGTGGTTGGGGTAGATTTGGCTTTCCCTTCTCTCTTTCCTCTCTCATTCTTTCTATATATTGTAAAGAGGAGCTTCTTTTCAAAAGTTGTTCATTCTTTCTGCTCTGCCCTCCCTTCTTTTCTTCTCTAGGGTTGAAAATGGAGTTCGAGCCTCCTCGCTTGCTCTGTAATGGCGTTTTTGCCTTTTCTATGAAATGATGTTACAGTGCAACTTCAGAGCAACAAAACGTGTTTTGTGATGCATCTATCCATCCTTGCTCGTTTTTGCTTGTTCTCTTCTTGCCTCTCTTCATTGCAGGTATCTGTGCATGTTCGAATGTTCATTGCAGGTTTGGAGCTATGTTCATGGAGTTTTGGGACATTTTCTGTGTGAAATCTATCCTTGGGCCTGTGATGCATCTGTCCATCCTTCCCATCGCTCACCTCTCTTTGTCCCATGGCAGTTTTGATAGATGTTCAACATTCTCCTTCTCTGGTGTATCACCGTTTTAGTGTAGGATTTTTCTGTTTTTCCCTTCTCTCTCTCTCTGTCTCCTTGGCATGGTTAGATTAGGATTAGATTAGCTTGCCTGCACTGGAATAGCTTGTGGCAGGTAGTTTAGGAGCAGGAACCAGCCTTCTCTGGAGATTCCTCTCTCGGTTTCACAAGTCCCACGCTTGGAGAGAGGTTTCCATGTTGTGCAATCACACTGGATGCCTAAACATCAACCTAGAAACCTGATCTGCATCCAGGGGTGCTTTGTGATTTTGCACCAACAAGCATTTTTGTGTATTGTATACATTACGAATGAGATTGAGAAACATATAAAAATCTTTAAGGCATGTCCATTACATCCACTTCCCAAATCTCTACAAGTCATGAAATATTTTAATTCCTTTCTCAAACCAAATCGGTGAGTAGCCTCTTGTTAAAGGCAGGATCCTTTCCTTGACAAGATCCTTGCCTTGACAAGAGGCCGCTGCCCTCCTTTGGTTTGAGAAGGAACTAAAATATTACATGACTTGTAGATATTTGGGAAGTGGATGGAATGGATAGACCTTAAAGCTTTCTATAACCTTCCTCAATCTCAGGTCAGACTGTATACAATGCTCAGAAATGCCTTCATAGCTCCCACTACTAGACTAAACTGGAACTATACCTTCCATATCCTTGACTAAGACTTCCATAATACGTGACCCTCTCTACAGAAACATCTAAGAATTGCAGGTGAGAAAGATTACCAAGCTGCCAGAGAATTGTCTTATGCATCGTGCAGGTTATATATCAAACTGATCTGTTGCTTGACAAGAACAAGGATTATGTTGTTGCAGAGCATCAAGGTCTATTAAGTTCTTCAAAATGTTCCTTTATTGCGAGTCTCTTTCTGCTTTGCACGAGGAATCTTCTAAGTCAGCAAATTATGTCTTCTAAACCATTGCTTCTTTTAATCTCTGCAATTGTTTTCTTCTAACTACTATCGTATTGTTAATGTTTGAATATTCACTTTCTGGAAATTTTGATAGGTAGTGATACATGCTTTGTAATATTTTTCTGTCATGAATACTATTCAAAAGGTTTGTGGTATTATTAACTCCTTTAAAATTCTCGTGTAACAACAAGCTGCAATCTCTCCTGAAACATTGAGCTCATGAGCCTCACTACATAAGATTTGTGAAATGCAGATGCGGTGTTACTAAAGCCGAGCATTTTTGAGAATTACAATGTTTTACAACAACTACGTTGCGAGGTAAGCATCCTTTGGCCTAAGATTATTACATTTTGAATTCAAGTTTTCTGATGACTTGTATGAAATTTCATGGTTCAACCAAAAGCTTAGCATACAGAAACATAGAATCTCGATTAGAATGTGTGGCTCATCTGCATTGCAAGGTGTCATGGAAGCAATCAGGATTAGTTGTGCTGGATACCTCACAAGGCGAACATTTGATGAATTTCTTGACCATTTTGGTATTCTCGCCTCGAAGCATTGGATGTGAAGTAAGTCTTCAAAGTCTTTGACACCATTTTCATAGAATAGCTTGGAAATAATCATTCTTCAAATTTGTTATGCTACTTGATTTCAAATTTCAAATTTCAAATTGTTAGCACAGAATATCAGATTCTAATATGGAGACTTCTTACCATATGTTGTAGCTATGATGAGAAGTCTGCAAATAAAATTTTACTAGAGAAAATGCGTCTCCAAGGCTTTCAGGTATGGCCAATTGCATGTCTTCACATGTCAGGGCAGTTAGTTTCCTTTTGCTTGTTTCAAACATCTTTTATTACATGTTATACTGGAACAATTGCATTTGCTTGATGTAAAATTTTGTATTATAAAGGTGGCCTATCTAATCACAACCTTTTACGTTCCATATTCTACTAACATATCTCTTAACAACTTTCGTTACTTAACAGATTTTCATACCTGACAACTCTTAATGCCCTTTTCACCTCGTAGTTTCCAATTACCCATATTTACTAATATGCAAACCATCACTGAAGATGATTGATTATCCCAACACCCTACCTAATCAATCATTTGAGAGAATATTTGGTCTTTGTATTTCTATTATTCTCACTCACTTAAGTTGCATGTACCACCACAATCCATACCGAAGAGATTCTTGAACATTCACTAAATGCCTGCACTCCTGTGACATGCAATCCCTATGAAACCCCTTCCTTCTGCATAGTTAAGAATGTTGCTTGTTATCGGTTTAACTCCAACAAAAAGCTAACATGCAAAGAAACTGATCTAAAGACAAAACAAAAATGTAATTGAATATAATATAATTTTATTGTGATGGAGCTTTGATGTTCCATACGTCCACAAGAAGAGAATAAAAAAATTACCAAGTACATAAAATTATAAATTGCAAAGCGTAAATTAGAGCAAAGATCACAATTATTCATGTTTATTGTCGATTACCTTGACTCATTTTCTATTATACAGGGGCATTTTCATCAATTTGCTTTGAAGCAGGTAGCTTTAATTGGTCTATTGGTGAGCGTTGTGCCTCAATGATTTCATTGGGCATTGTTTGTATATAATGCTTGTATGTTTTTACTCAATTTTCATGCATGTAGTGTAGAATATCCACTAAAGAAAAAATAGATGAATAATGGCTTCTTTTTTGTTTTTATGTACAGGCTTATATCGAACATTTTCACTAGGCATGTGTGGAATTCCAGGGATTATAATGTCTGAGGTTAGTCCTTGATATAAGTTATGAAAATGGATTGACAGTAATGAGTTAGTGATAACTAATTTTTTAGAACAAAATGTAAAGATCGGGTCGATTTAGTAAAAACTAATTATTGTCCTAATTTAAATGTAATTTGTGAATACTTTTGGCAGAATTGGAGTAAAATATGTGATCATAATTTCTTAGAATCCAATGCACCTTCGCTGCTAACGATAGTAGAGAATTGCATCAAAGTTGAGACAATCAAAGCGAAGAACATGAAGATGACTGCTGCCGATGGAGAGGCAATTGCTCAAAAAGGAAGTTGCTCAAAATTAAAGTGAAGAAAAATAACCTCAAAGTAGCACTAGGGAATCATATGGATCACTTGAAGTTGGTGGTGGAGAGAAGGTGTTAATATTGTATATCAAGGGTTAATGGAATTCAGACACCCTTTTGTATTTTATCATTGTATTTCAAGGGTTAACGGAATTCAGACACCCTTTTGTATTTTATCTTATTTGATATTAATAAAATATTTGTGGACCCATTTATTGGGCACAATATTTAAATCAAATTGTTGTTAATTTATAATATTAATTACCAGACCACTCGACATCATAGATGATATGTAACTTCGTTGATTGCACTATATGATATTTGGTTATTATGTAGTTTTAAAATTCATATTTTTCATTCTTTAAATTCGTATCGTCTCTAGAGAGACAATAAAAATTGAAATTAGTATTGTCTCCAGAGAGACAAAATGTTAGTATTCGGTATTGTCTCTAAGGAGACAATAATGATATTGTCTCTAGAGAGACGAAAATGATATTGTCTCTCAAGAGACAAAATATGTATCAATCATTATTGTCTCTTGAGAGACAATAATTAGAGACAATATTAGAGACACCCGCTTTGAGACAATAATAGAGACGATATACAACTTTTTTATTGTCTCTATTTGAGACAATTTAGTCAAATTTTGTCTCTATTAATGTCTCAAATGACCCCCCCTTGTAGTAGTGCCGGTGGGAGTGTAACAAGAGAACCCTCACCATTCTATAGATAGACAACCATCTCTCACCATTAAGGAGTTGAGAGCAGAAACAATGTGGGAGGTGCCGGGTATACAAAGTTTGGAGCACATGGAGCGATTGAGGACGGTGCAACTCAGAACAAACAATATATCAGCTGTGGAACCTTGC
Source organism: Taxus wallichiana var. yunnanensis (assembly GCA_018340775.1). Taxonomy (NCBI): domain Eukaryota; kingdom Viridiplantae; phylum Streptophyta; class Pinopsida; order Cupressales; family Taxaceae; genus Taxus; species Taxus wallichiana. The sequence goes on from CM031241.1 coordinate 757,698,869, forward strand.
ATTCGAACACTAAAGGTAACAGTAAATTTTAGAAATATAATATTCCGATTATTTTCATCTGATTGTGCATTATTGACATGTGCAGAAATGTCCGGGCGAAATAATAGTATGTACAAGGTCTGTTCGCAACTTGTAAACACGTTCGCCTCTTTGAATCTCTCTATCGTTGACTCCATCGAAAACAAGGAGAATGCGATTATGATATGTTTTGTTACAAGTTGTGAGCTTCTCATTTCGCATTGGAATGGTATGATTAAAATTAGACGCAACAACTGTTTCGAATTTACACAACAGTCTTCACACAACTGTTTCGAATTTACACAACAGTCTGATATGTGTGAAATTTTCAGTGACACTTACGCTAAGGTGGAAAAAGGATTGTTTGTGATGGGGGAAGAAAAGAGGCTTGTGGAGGCTTTGCAGCAGTTCGTGGCACTTTCCGGAAGCTAATATGGTGTACATATTTAATTTTAGTTCTAGATTAGTGTCAAAGTGCTTCGAGTGTTCCATTTTTTTCTTCCAAATTCCAAAAAATTAATGTAAGATGTTTTTTTTTTTTTAAATGTAGATAATTGCCACCAAACTATAGGTAATTGTTTAATGATATAAAATAACAAATCATTTTACTTTGAGTGTAGAACGTGTAGTTTGAAAAATAAAGTATTATTTTTGTTTCTTTAATACATATATTTTATATACAAAATAAGGATGGGCCCATTACCATAATTTTCTCTAAACTTACAATTTATTTAAAAGTTTTGAATATATATGTTTGATTTTTAGATTTATAATGAAATAATTTTTTTTTATTTTTTTATTAGTATATTTTTAATTCATTTTTTTATTGAATGTTACAACATTTGATTTTTGTATTTTTCTACCAAAATGTAGACATTTTTACATGATTGAGATGGAGACATTGAAACATAATACTTGATATGATGTTTTATAATATTATTTTGTAAGTGTTTCATATATTTTTATTGGAGCGCATCAATATGGTAATCGAAATCCAATTCAAATAGTTATAATACTAGCATTCACACACAAACGTTTTAGTGAAGACATTGTAAGAGTTACAACAAATACTTTAAACTTTATTGAGTGAAACATTGTAGGAGGAAGGGGCGATGAAGAAAAGGTTTGATGGAGGAGAAGTCTGAGGGAAAAGTGTTTGGGAGAACTAATGTGAAACACTTCTTTCTAATGCCTAGACATATGGACCAACTTCCATTTTTATGAATTGTTTGAAAGACTAAATAGATGGAAAATGACATGTCTTACAATTAACTATTTACACTTTGTCACATCAACCTTGTAATTACTTGTAGACATTTCCCCTTAATATTCCAATGAGAATAAAATAAAATAAATATAGCCTAACACATCCTTGTATTTATATTTTTCCTAAGTGGCTTCTATCTAACTAAAGTCATGAAACTTGAGTGCACTATATGATATTTTTAAAAACTTATTTATTTGCTATCAAAAACAATTTTGGATCAAAATTTTAGACTTTGACTCATAGCCAAATGCTTATTGCACACATTCTATAAATTGTTAAAATTTTCCAATCTTTACCAAAATCTTTGCTATAAACACACTCAACTTAATTAACAAGAGCCGCATAGCAACGAGTTCATGCCTTGTTATCAAATGTCTAAATTATTTTGTAGTTTTTTTTTATTTGGTACATCTAAGAAAATAATTTATTCAACAAAAATATAATATATATATTTTTACAGCTTTAAGGATTGTTTTCCTTATTGAATATGAAGGGATTTCATAGTTAACACGATGACAACCTAAGATTTGGGTTGTTCTCTACTCAAACACCATTTATTGTCTACCAATTTATGTGTAAATGATAAAAGCGTAAGGGGAATTCCCTTTACAATATTTATCAAATAAGTTTTTACTCCCACTTCATATTTGAATTTCATAACTAGTGAAACCATCTCTTATATTATCTAGTATTTGAAATATCCTTCTACATTTTGTGTCCAATTGTTGAGAAATGAATATGAGTGAACAAGTTGTATACAAAGAAAAACTACATAACAAAAGAAAAAAAAAAAGAAAATAAAACAAACTACTTCCTTCGTATACCCTTAGAATCTCATATGAGATCGCTTTGAAGCTTGGAATGAATCACCGAGCTTGTTGAATATCTTGATCAAATTTGTTTGTGGATGCTCCAAAGATGTTCCAAATGGAAGTAGATTTCAGCTACGAGCAAAGCGATTGAATGAATGATTTGATAGTTGATTCATGATCAATTGGACAATGTAACGATGTGTGAGATTGAATAATAATCCAACACAATGACAATGCAAATTCTCAAGCTATGATCAATGATGATAATTGGAGAAGAATGAGTGATTATTTATAGATGGGGAAAGAGAATCCAAATATAGAATTTGTGTGGTTAACTTGTTTGATTTGAAGTTAAGTGAAGCAAGACCAAATTGTTTATTTGAGTTTCCAATATTTTTGAGTAGTTTAACTCTTATTTTGAGCTTGCATGGATGAGTTATTTTTGAGTTTACAAAGGTGGCACCTTCTTTTGTATATTTAAAATTAAATATTAATTCATTATATTTTTTATTTTATTCACACAAAATAATGTGACTTTTTTAGCTTTCGCATTGATTTTATATAATCTAATTCTGTCCTTTTACACATATATTTAATGATTTAATGATTTATGTATGTATTCCTTTTGATCTAGTTAACTTGACATGTTGACTAATGTTCTACGAAATTAATTAAGCTGGATAAGGGGGTAAAGTGTAAATGGATAATGTAGGCTTTATTTAATTATTATGATATTAAAATTAGCTAGTAAAATTATCTATTAGGAATAGGGGATGAATAATAAGAATTATATGATTAATAGAATTAATCCTAGGAATGGGATATGAGTGCAACAAGGTCCATAACGTGAATATTCAATAAATCAAAACCATTTGTAAAGCAACATGAATGATTAGGAGAATGGAGAAACAATGTCGTGAAATGCCATCGAAGTTCAAAAAATAACGAAATATATCAAGAGTGGTATAAAATGGTTGTAATGTCTTGTGAAATAATTACGAGATGATTTTGGAGGTTTAGAACGCGTAATGTAATATTTTAGGATGTCTGCATTTTCCCCTCTTTAAAGTGTTATGATAAAGTAATAGAACTTTAAAGATAGTAGATGCATGCGAGATCGGTGAAAAATGATGAAAAAGTGTGGTGAGTTGCCTAATATTCCCTAGTTAAGTATTTGGATGCCCTAACGAGTTAAGGATGGTATCTAGGAGTGTGCACTCGAGCGGGTGGGTGACATGGGAAAGCAAAGGTGGACATTCGCTTATGAAGGAGAATTCTTATGATTTGAGAATGATTAGAAGGATGGTGGGAGTGATTTTCTCATAGCTTGAGCTTCCATTCAAAATTTATATTTTGGAGCAACCTTCTTTGTGTTTGCATAATAGAGTTAGCACCATGATTATTAAAAACCATGATGAATAACCCATTATGCACTTAAACACAAACACGAGAAAATATTGAAGTAAAAATAACCCAATATACACAAGTAAATGTATACACCAAGTCTACATGAGCTAGGATGATATAAAAATACTTTTAATTGGTCTAAAGTAACAATAAATGCAAAACAACCAGAAATAGAGACAATTAACCATGCCCCGATGTGTTCCAAATGATGGCTTATCAATTAATTTTCCCCATGCGAGGATACATACAAGGGGTAAGATCGAATGAAGAGTGGGGTTGAGTGACACTCTTGTTAGAATTGGATGAAAAATTGATTTGATTTAGCTTCCCCAAAGTAATGATACATGCGAGGGGGTGATATTTTGATCATATTGTAGAGTGGGGTCAAATGACACTCTTGTTGGATCCATGTTGAAGATTGATTTGATTAATGGGGTCATTGTCTCCAAGAAAGGATACATGCAAGGGAGAGAATGAAAGCCAAGATTGCCCCAAACAAGAATGTGCATTATGGTTTTGATTGTTTTAGGATAGTTGGAATGATCACTAGGATATGGGTCAAATGTTTGATATTTGGAGATGATTGTTGATTTGTTATTTTTGGTAAGGTTTAGAAGGATACCTCGGTGTTTGATGGTTGTGTTAATGTTTTGAATTTTGTGGAGAATGTCTTTCCGATTTTCATTGATTTTTGACTAATTGTATATGTTTTTATTTTCTGATTGATTTTAGAGGTTTTTATTTTTAGACCAAAAATATCTACTATTTTTTTATTTTTAAGGATTTTGGGATATAAGATTTTTAAATTTTTGACTTTGGTAAAGGGTGCACTATCTCTGAAGTCATGTTAAAATAATTGTAAACATTTCATTCCATTAGCGAGAATGTAGATGATATATTGATAGGATGTCTAACTCCTTCCCTTGACTCCATGCAACTAGTAAAATGCAAGAGCTCAACACCAAGAGCTAAGACTAATGTGAGAAAAATGAGAGAGTGATATGAAGATGAAGATGTTAGATGAAAATATGTGAGGTTAACAATGGTCCATTTTGGAAAATGTAACTCATCTCTAGTCAATATTATTTGTCTGATTCCAAGATGATTTCACTTTATAGGTCGTGACTAGACTTAGACCGATAGGTTGCCTAGGTACTAATTGGAAAAATATGATTGAAGGGATGATTGTCTCTCTTAACAAGAGAAACTAAATTAATTATTTGGGATTTTGTATGATTAAGCACTTACGATTTGGAAGGATTTATTTTAGTTTATTTTTAAAATGACCCCCTACATTTTGCCCCATACCACTTGATAACACCCTTTACTTTCACTACAAGTTAAAATATTCTAAAGATCAACACCATAATGATCTAAATCTAAATGAAAAGCTAATGAATGAAACATCAATGATAAAATCTAAACAACATAAAAATGGAGATTAAATGGAACTAACATCTAAAATATAAGGATGTCTAGCACAAGACTACAAGGCCATGCTTTGGATATTCTTCTACTAACCATAATGAAGGTTTTAGGCAAAGATGAGCATGTAAATCCTTAAAAGAGGTTTAGGCTCTTTAACATATGTATTATATGAGGCCACTATCAAAAGCATAGTGTAAAGTTGGATTGTAGGACTTAGTCCTTTTATAGTTTTCCTTTTGGGAGAAACTTGTATTCTAATGCATGTGGGACTAAAAGTACCAAAAATATTAGAATTTCTAATCATGATTAAGCTTTGCTAATCATAATTAGTGAATTACCAAGTGATTAAGAGGCGTGGAGCATTAATCAACCACTTAGGGTTAAGCAGGAGGCGAGGATAAGTTTTGAAGCTTGCTTTGAGATGTTGTGGATGTGAATGGGGTGATTTTGAGTGGTTAGAAGAGGGGTATAAGCCAATATTAGGGTATATTGACCAAAGCAAGGGTAAAATAGGATTAATTAGCTAATAATGCTAATTATTGCCCTAAGAGGATAAAAAGTTACGATTTGACGTCGATTGGCATATTGAATGTGAAAATGGGTGGATAATTAACAAAGAAGTGTTTATTAACCAAAATAGAGGGAAAAATAATTTAATTAGCGGAAATCACTAATTATAACGGAATTGGTAAGAATGAGAGTGATTTTCTTGCTTTTATCAATAAGATTGCGAAATCAGAATTTAGGTGTCTACATTTTCCCTTGTTTGAGCTGAAGTTAGTGACTTCACTTCAAACATAATAGACAAGTGTAAGAAAGTAAATTTTTGAAGAAAATTTAGTAGAATGAAGGATGCCCCCTCGAGTGTCGATGGGGTGATAGAAGAAGTCAATCTACGATCGAAAATATGATTGAAATGGATAGAAGAAATATAATAGAATGGGCACGAAACCCTTGGTTATTTAGAAGAGAAAAGGAATAGGGATAAACATGGTTGTTTATTGCCCAGTGAATGAGAAGAAAAATTAATAGTGATAAGATAGGAAAGTGGAAGATAGGAACATGCTCATCATTTGTATCTAGTCTTCAATATGCAACCTTATTTCATCACGTTGCCCCTATGATCTACATCATCATCCCTTATTTAAAATAAACAAAAGTATAACATAACATGAAAAGATACATTAATAACATTTGTCTACTCCTAAAAATATGTAACTCCATGCAACATACATTATGCAATGCAATACGAGAAAGTAAAATGATGCATAACTCCATGCAACATATAAAATACAATGCAATATGAGAAAGTAAACCAGCTAACCTAACACAAAAACAAGTACAATTATAAGTACTCAAACAAACAACATTCAAAACAGTTGTACTTATGTTTTTTTATCAAGATGCGCCTCTGAATGTTCGTGTTGTAATGAGAAGGGTTAAAAATGGTGCCCCAAGCAATAACACATGCAAGGGAAAAACAGAGGACACAAGTAGTCCCATGGAAAGCATTCATGCTTTATGACACAATACATCGCAACTCAACTCATGCACAGCAGAATGCTTGACATAATAAGTAGGCCCAATTTTTTAATGGAGGTATATCACGATGATCCGTAAGTCATTTGAGACAAGAACAACAAAAAGAACGTCAAAAGATGGTTTTGAAGGACCAATTTCGATGTTCAGGACGATGCATTCGATACATGATTCATTTGTGTTGCATGCCATTTACCAATTTTTTTGTAAAATTTTAAATTTTACAATTTTTGGAATTTTAACGATTTTACAAATTTGTTGGGTTTTTAAATGATTTTACCAATTTTTGGGTTTTTGAAATTTTTGCACTATTTTTTATTTTTTATTTTTTTAGGAAAAAAATAGTATAGAAGAAATGACGTAATCATGACATGTTTTCCAAAAGTAACCTGAGGCGGAAATATACCCCGAGTGGTAGAAAAGTTTGTCGGGATACAAAAACATGCTTTAGGGAAGTTAAACGGGCATAAAAAATAATTATTTATCAAAAATAATCATCACGACCATCATTAGAAGAATTTAGAAGAACCATGATAGTTTCAGGGTGCCTCGGGGGTGAGAAACACGTCACGGGAGGTAAAAACGGGTATATAAGCCATCACGGCCAATTGATTTACCACATTCTCTTTACATTTACCGTTGATCGGAGCTCGACCTATGGGAGAAGATGGTGAGGGTGCGGAGCCAAAAACATTGGGTAGATCATGTGAGAGAGTACTTGCAGCTACCTACGGATGGACCACGACTACACAAATTTATTCTTTACCCTCATTATTTACCAACATTTAATTTTAGTTAAATTTTATGCACATTAGCTTAGTAGTTAGGGTAGAAAAAAATGGAAAAATAAAAAGGCACGGCCTTAGGGGCACATGTACACTACATTATGCATGGGTGCACCTGCGCCCATGCATAAATGTATGTGCTGGTGCATATTTTCCAGCTACGCGGGCGCATGTGCATGTGCTTAAGGAGGCACACTTGCGCACTAAGATGGATTAGGGAATGGGCACGCATGTGCCTACGCAACATGGGGTGTGCTAGTGCACTATAAGGTGTGCTTACACACCAAAGTCATTTTTTTCGACGGATTTTGGAGAAAAACATAGTTTTAGAAAATCCTAGGTAGAAGATAGTGATGAAAACTAGAAGAAAAACATGGTAGAATAGGAAAATTAAACAATAGAGTAGAAAAATAAGTGAGAAATGTTAGAAAATAGAATAATATGATCATGATTTAAATGACCCGATCGATTTTGCAGGAGGACCTGGAGAGGTTAGAGACGTGGGAGCGGCATGCATGGCTCCATGCCTACGAGGTGACGTTTGGATGATGGGATCAGATCTATTTAGAGATTTCCCTAGAGGTGACTGGACTAGCACATGTTGCACATATGCCCCAAATCACCTTGCACCACATCCTACTCATAACATAGCTGAGAGATGGCGAAGCGAGAGACATACATTCTGATTGACCACTGAAGAGATGAGTATTATATTAGAGGATTTGTGGTGGATCTTGCGAGTTCCTATACAGGGTCTTTCAATCACTTATGATGGTCGCCAAGACCAGATTAGGTGGTGCTTGTTTGAGCTATTTGGTGTTAAAGACATACCCAGATGGGGTATGACAGGTTTATGTTAGGAGGTGTATGCACGACCAAAGTGGCTAGTCCGAGTCAATGTTTTCTTGTTAGCTCTTGTCAACAACATCCTGCTACCCGACAAGACCGGTACTTGATTCCCCCTTTGGCCTTATTAGAGTGATTTTCACCTTCTACAAGGGAAGGTATACTATTGGGGTCGGTGTATACTTGCCTACTTATATGATGATCTTCATTTGGTAGCCTACCACAACCGAGAGATCTATAGGTCCTACTACTTTACTTTGCAGAGATATGGGTATGGAATCATATTGCTATTGGCCAACCCTATAGGATCTCTGTGAGCCCGAGCTAGCCATTGGAGAGCCTTCTATTTTTGGTGGGTCCTAATTGGAGAGGATGTCCATGGTCACGTAGGTGATGATGATTACTACAAACATGAGTTTGATGAGGTGTAACCTCATATGATTACATGGTGGCCCTATAGGTTATACCAAAGTGGCCTAAGGATGTGGTGAAGCTTAGCACATCGATGGTTGACCACTTTTTTTGTAGTAGGAGATATATCATGGAGTGGTACGAGTAGACCAAGCTCAACATTAGTTTTGACTCATTCGGGGGTTCACATTATGCGAGTTGTGGTATTCTCACCGATATAGGGAGGTCTTTCATATAGGGCCTTAGATCGACTTAGACCGAACAAGGGCTAGATTCTTTCAGTGGATTTTAAGCCTTGGGTACAACATGTGCGATATAGCAAATCCAGTACTACATAAGATTATGGAGGTTGGTATGCCACAATGTCACCTCATTGTTTAACGATTCCTAAAGAGGTATTAGATGCAGCAGAAGAGGATTTGAGGCCTTAGATTCTTGGGTATAGTGACAAGCCCAGGAAGATCCATATGAAGGACCATGAGTAGGAGTTTTAGCACAAAAGATGTTTATTCAACTACAAGTTATTATACAATAGTAGGCCTTAGTATGGCAATAGATGGTAGTGCAACCTCGGGTAGTGGCACCATAGATGCCTCAACAAGTTCCATTACGGGCATCATTAAGCCACCGCCATCACCCCACACATTAGTCCACCGATAGATAGATGGAGGTGGAGAGCAACAGAATGGAGGAGGATCTACCCCTTGATGAAAAACACATAGATGTTGATGTTATGTAAATTGAGGATATACCAGATGGGATGGACAAGTGGCTTCCTTACAACAAAAATTACAACGGTAGTGGCCTTACAGCTCCAAGCCATAACAGAGAGGGACCAGGTGATAACGAGAGAGATATCAACTCATTATAGAGTGAGATTAGGCCCGAAAGAGAGAGAGATGAGATGATGAACGAGTGGGATCGAGGCCACTTGCCGATGATCTACAAGTGCAATTCAAGAGAGACTAACTTACTACAGAGTGGGATTAACTATGGATTCAATCGACCAGGTGTGAGCAGAGTGTGATGTACTGCAGCGGACACCACTACTCTAGGATTACAACAGTTTATTGGTCACAGTGCTATTATAGCAGTGAGGCTACATACTATAGGATGTAGTACTACTTTGTTGTTCGGTTGATCAAAGAGTTCCTGAGTATAGCCAGATAGTTGGCACTTCATTTCATTCTAGGTCTTAGAGGAATTTACGATAAGTACAAGGTCCTTCAGGATGGAATGTTTCAAAGCAACATGGCTCAACACAAAGTATGGTACAACACTTCTTTCAAAGCATCTCGAGATGCCACCTTCTAGTTGTAGACCCACACCAAGCAGCCTGGTGAGGGCTCGAGTCATGGTGACTCTGTTTACTTATGTACCTAGATGTATATTTTTAGTGTATTGCCTTGATATGAAGGCATACTTTTGTATGATTTATATTTACTATTTTTTATAATGTCTAATGATGAAGACACTTTTTCTACATATGTACGTTATATATCATTTTTAATATGCCTTGTGATGAAGGAACATTTTTGTATAGATTCCCATGATGGCTCATTGATCGGATGTATTTTTGAGACACACTATTTTGTACACGTACATTTATATTTACGATGATATATGATGATTTATGGATTATCAATGTATCACAATTTTCTTATGAGATATCATATTTTAATTTGTATGATTATGTTTTATATCACATGTTGTTAGATTAATGATATAGCCTTAGGCGGACGTCATATTATATGTTGATGAGATAATTTGATTAAAACATGTTTTTATTTTTGATATTGGTGTGGGGGAAAGATTTTTTATCATGCGTAACCCCTCATGCCCCATTGATGATATAGTACATGATAATTAGCTATAGTATACATGTATGATGTAGACTTAGTGTTTCACACAGAATGTTTCCGTTCTTGAATAGAGTTGCTTCTATCCTTTCATTCTCTTGAGAAACAGATAAGGGTTAGGGCTAGGAGGAATACCTGTTGAATGCTGGGAGGGTGTGCGCGTACCGTAGAGAGAGACCAGATCGATTGCGAAGAAATCCTTTTTGTCTAGGAAGGACTACCTGCAAGTAAGAATACAAGACCACCAGATTTTAGTTAGACAACAAATGAGGGAACTACCTTAGGCCCAGGAAATATTAGACTTCCTTTCGAAGGTGGTCAATTCCCCTTTTAATACGAATTAACACAAATGCTAACAAAGAAGTTATTGTGAAATTACAATTTAGTTACTTTGTTAAAAGGAAATAGAAGAAAGGCTGGTTTTGGTTTGAGTCACAGTGACCGATGCCGGTCAATGTATAACCGGTACCGGTTCCTAATAACCGATATCGATAGGGAAGTGATTTAGAAGCTCTTAATGAAGGTTGGCTATAAGGTGGCTATGGTGTTTATAAGGCAGTGAATGATTAGGGATAGGCAATGAGGTGATGGAGAAGACTCAGAGAGTGCGGGGCTGTTCTTGGGGTAATGTAAGGGTAGAGGAATGACGGTTAGATGTAGGGTGTTACCGGGTAGCAGATCTGGGAGTAGACTTATAATTACTATGATTCAGAAGTTCAAGAAATGTTATTACAAGAACGTACAAGACACTACTTACTGGTTCTGATGAAGATACGGATCCAAGGACTGTGATGACGAAGGCAGGGCTCAGGTGGGATGATTTGACAATCAAAGATGAGCTATCTTCTCTCCCAATGCTTGGATGAGTGTCACTGTGCTCTAGTTACTCGGTTGCAGTCTTGGGCTCGATGTCCTTCTCTGCAAACTTTTCTTTTCTTCACTTGTCTCTGCTCTGCCAAGTGAATTCGGATCTTTGCAAAATGAATTCCAATCCTTTGTTTTTGGTTGGGGAGGTCATTTACAGGGAACCGATGGTGGTTACATAACCGACGCCGGTCGAGTAGGAACCGATGTCGGTTAAGTCAAAGTGGGCTATTTTTAGTAAAATAGCCAACTTTCCCTCCTTTTCTCCCGAGGGATTAGTTGTGGGCTTAGTCAAGTCATTATTAGGTTGTTTTTGGTGTGGGTGAAGAGTGATGAGTCATGGGTGTGGATGTAGACCAAGTTATAGGTCTTAATTAGGTTAGTTTAGGGTTAGGGCTAGGTCATGGTGAGGTGGTGGAATGAGGTGATAGGTTTGTAGATGTGGATTTATTAATTATAAGGTAATTAATAAATAATTGTGTAAGGTTTAGGTGGTGAGGTTAGGTTGCGAAATGCGATGCGGGGCACAGGGTGTCGTAAGACACAAATTTGGTGTCTACATTAGCCCCTTGTTGTCGTGTAGCTTGTCTTATAAAGCTACACTGACAATAACAAGAAGTGGTTACTCCCTAGTTAAGGGTATAGGTAATCCCCCTCAAATCTATCACAGATTGAGGCGACGTGAAATCAGGGATAGGGTTGATAAAGGGTGAATGATGATGAGATGATGGTAAGATGGTGGGGTAAGTTCAAGGAAGTAGACGCACGTTGAAATGCAATAGTGCGACGACTGGTGGTACATGATTTGAAGAGCAAACAAGCAATTCATAGGCAAAGTCGATAGTTTATCCAAACAAGGGTGATATAATCCTAGTATCCAAGGCATAGGAAGTAGCTCCAGGGGATATAACGGGTAAGGTACAGGAACGTTTAGGCATGTTCGGCAGTACCAAATGGTTGGTTTGGTTGAGATAAACGTCACGGTCTTGGTCTAGGAAAAGTTGGTCGGCTGATCAATTCAAGTATCCTAATCATGCTAGAACACGAACAGGTGAGATCGATTTGAACAAAAGGCTTCTTGGTTGGTTGCGGCCTTGGGTCGGGCCAAGTGGTTGGGTTGTGGCCTTGGGTGGGCCTGATTGGTTGGTTACGGCCTTGGGTCGGGCCAAGTGGTTGGGTTGTGGCCTTGGGCGGGCCTGATTGGTTGGTTGCGGCCTTGGTCGGGCCTTAGGTCGGGCCAGGTTGGGTTGTGGTTGGGCCGATTAGTTGGTTACGGCCTTGGGGGTGTGACCTTGGTTGGTTGGGCCTTAGGTTGGGCCGGTTAGTTGGTTGGCCTCGAGCCAAATAGTTGGTCGCGGCCTTGGGTGGGCCTGATTGGTTGGTCAGGGCCTTGGGTTGGGCCAATGAAGTCAAAAAGGCTATTTAGCAAAGGTGGGTGTAGGCGATGTGGTAAAAAGTGGAGATTGGTGATAAGGGTCGGGATTTTAGGTGAAGTAGGTATGAACCGATAGGTTAGCTATGACGTATCGATTAATGACCAATATCGGTTAGCTATGACCGATATCGGTTAGATGACCGAGATGACCAATATCGGTATTTTAGGGCACAATATAACCGATATCGGTTATAGGTCAAAAACCTATAAAAAGAAAAATACGGCCTGTCATTGTCACATTGTCAATTTGATAACCAAATTTAGTTGTCTGAGGTGTTTTAGTGATATTGTTGAGTTTGTCGGCTGAGGTGGCATTATTTGAGTGGAGAAGTGAGTGGTTGGTAGACCCCAGCGATCAGGAGGCAGAGTTTGATTGGTGGAGAACCCAACTGAGGAGATTTGGAGCCATGGCACAGCCAGGAGGAGCAGGAGGTGCTGGACCAGCTGGACCACCGCCACCTATCCCACCACGATGACGTGTAGTCGTACCGGTAGGCTCTAAACCTCTAGTTATGTGAATTTAATGATTTTAAGCTAGATGTGGGTTTTGGGTAGGAATCCAAAATTTTAATAAAATAATGAATAAATTGAAGTAATTTGTAAAATGGAGTGGGTAGGTAGGTTAGTTAGGCTAAAACGGTAGGGTGGGTAGGTTTGTAGGGCTTTCCTGTGGGTAAAAGGGTAAAAATAGGCAAAAAGGGGTTTTGGGGGCCGCGTCGGGTTCGGCTCTACCGGACACAGGACGATGTCGATCGATGTCGGTCACTAGGTGACCGACATCGGTCACCAAATATTTTGGACACATTGATTTTTGTTAGACCGCGCGTCGATGTCGACGGCGCCTGCGGAGAATATCTTTGGGGAGGGACCGGTGGTGGTCGAGGTGACCGTGCTGGTCATTAGTTAGGTCAGGTTTTGTTTTGTTTTGTTGTTTGTGTTTTGTGGTTTGTTTGTTGTTATGTGTTGTGTGTTTTTGTTTTTTGTGTTTTGTGTTTTTTTTGTTGTTGTGTGTTTTTAATTTGTTTTGTGTTTTGTGTTTTGTTTGTTGTTTGTTTGTTGTTTGTGTTTTGTGTTTTGTTTGTTGTTTGTTTTGTTTTTGTTTTTGTTTTTTTTTGTGTTTTGTTTGGGGGGGGTGAAGAGGGGGGTAGAGTTGATAGGAAAGGTGATGGGGGTGGGGGGGAAATGGGGTGGTTGTGTGGTTGGTTCGGTTAGGATAGATTAGGTGTTGGGTATGAATTAGGAGGTGTTAAATTGGCGGGGGTATAGTTAGATGGCGATAGTAGATCGGGGGTGGTTGGTAGGGTGTGAGATAAGGAAAGGGGATATCGTAGAGGTTTAGGGTAAGATAGGTGGGTGTAGATGTGTGTTATAGAGTCGGGTTGTGGTGGGTGGGTAAGGGGTATAGAGGGTTAAGGTAGTTGTTTTTGCAAAGGGTAGGTCTAATGAAGTGGGTTGTTTTTTTTTTTTGCACGCCAAAGAACTTACGATGCGGGATCGGATGCCCCCTTTATTGAGGCGGATGCGGCCACATGTGTCCACAGCATTGGGCCATTATGCGAGAGGTGGGACTCGGCGAGTCCAGTGGTATAGGGCTATGGATAGGGACCACAGCCTGATGGTTGCCCTCATCGAGAGATGGGATCCGGCAACCAATGTCTTCCATCTCCCTACTGGAGAGATGACGATTACATTAGAGGATGTGTATCGCATCCTGAGACTGCCGATCGTAGGGGAGGCAGTGTTCCAGGTGGATGCGAGAGACAGTGATGGACAACATCCTGCATGTATTCGGGGATGCAGCCCCATTGTTGACCTATCACAGCATGAGCATTACCTATGGCGATATGTATCCACGCACTGCAGAGCAGAGACACGGCTTGCCGTGTTGATGATGATAGGTATCACCTACTTTGCCCTCCCAGACTCAGAGGGAGGCCGCTTCCCACGGCTTTGATGGGAGTTTTGCACGAGATGATGGAGGAGCATACATGCTTATGCACAGGCACCAGTACCTACAGTGCAGCTATATAGAGAGCTATGGGTTATCGCCGTGAGGCGATTTGGTATTTGCTCTACATTTTTGTTACACTACTAGGCATACAAGCACATCATATCTACATACGACCAGTAGGGCTGCCCCAGCAGCCAGGGCCACAGATAGTATATAGATATGGATTTCAGAGGTGGTTGGGGGTCGTGGGCTAGCCACGAGCGGTGCTCACAGGATGGGATGTGGCTTATTACCGTCATATGTTAGAGGGCGTGACCACACTGGACATTATATGGAGGCCCTACAGAGGCCATCACCCCGAGGAGGAGCCCGAGCACAGATGCGCTGGATTCAGTATACTTTCTGGATAGTTGGACGGAGGCCCGGGGAGTATGAGCGGATACCCCTAGAGAGGGTATGACGGCAGTTGGGCTGCGACAGGATGAGCCACCTTCCTTCCCACAGTATCGGAGGGATGATGTAGAGGCCCCACTGCCTGCACCGCAGCCCGTTGACCCAGATTGGGTAGCAGAGAGACCGGCTGACGATACAGTGGATGATGCCGGAGTGACAGGTGCCTTTTTGGTTTGGTGGCGGTCGAGAGCAAGCAGGATAGAGATGCCCCACACCACCGATTTGGCATATTACATACAAGAGAGAGGGACCGCCTCCTAGATAGGTGCATTTATTACAGGGTAGCTTAACTGCTGCACAGGCACAGATTGGGGTACTACAGGGGTAGTTAGCCCAAGCACGAGCACAGCTGCAGCAAGCACAAGCACGCACGGCCACAGCCCACACGCCACACCACCCATGGGTACCTCCACAGCACAGCACACAGTTTAAGCACAGCCATATGCAGTGCAGTGCCACCACGTAGCACGGTGTGTACTGGCAGGGTAGGGGCCATTGCTTTTAGGAGTTGGGGGACCAGCCCCACCAGCCATGGTGGCACGGGCCCGCTATATGGAGGTGAGAGCGGAGGCCCGGTATTATCAGGACGTCCTCGATGGTACCGGGGCTGACTATCAGCCATATGCGGCGCATAGAGCCGAGACCTCTCGGAGCCAGAGATCCCGGGGCGAGCCACAGCCGGTGGGTCCGTTACAGGGAGGAGGCGAGAGGCAGCACAGGGACCAGCAGGGAGACAGGCCGAGGGTGGTGGGGAGAGTTGAGATATCCCTGCAGAGGAGATAGGTTTTTGATATTGGATATAGACACCGGTCTGCGAACCGGGTATGTATATAGAGGCCTGCGTGCCCACATATGATTTATTTATTCATTCTTGTTGTATATACCGGCCTACGAGCCGAGTACATGTTGTATAGTTGATACCGGCCTGCGAGCCGAGTATATTTTTGACATGAGAGACCGGCCTACGAGCCGAGTCGAGATTTTGACAGTGATAGTGGCCTGCGTGCCGGCTTTGTATTATTTTGAGATCACAGAGGCCCCCATGCAGGGCAAGTTGTATATTTTGACATTGAGATATATATAGATGATGATTTTGATCACATGGTGTGTATAAAAATGTCTTATGTGTTTTGTCGATGGTTTTGAAATGTAATGGATATAGATGATGAGTTTGATCCACATGGTGTGTATAAAAATGTCTTATGTGTTTGTATATGGTTTTGAAATGTCGTATGGTTTTGAAATGTCTTATGTGTATGGTTTTGAAATTTAATGTAATGTTTGGAAATGTAATGTATATAGATGATGAGTTTGATCCACATGGTGTGTATGCTTTGATGGGTTTGATGTATATATTAAAATGTCATGTATTTTGTCGATGGTTTTGAAAGTTTAATGTAGATAGATGATGTTGAGGAAATTGTGATGATATATATATGTGTTGATGGGGTTTTGATGACAAATATTGATAATGATGTCGTTATGCAAAAAAGAGGCGGTGCTACCAAAATTTGCAAAAACAAAGAAGAAAAGGCCTAGGTTTAAGCAAAGGGACATGTGACCGATATCGGTTAGCTAACCATGTCGGTAGCTATATATGACCGATACCGGTTAGGTAACCGATATCGGTTATGCCAAAACTAGTTTTCCTAAAAATAGAAATGCTTGGTTGGCAACTTAAGTTCTTATTTTTAGAAGCATGCAACAAGTTAAATACGAGAATGCGACGCTGTTGACGATTTATACAGGTAATTGCATGGGAAAATTGAGTGATAAGGAAGAAAAAGATAGGTAAATTGATTGTGGGCTGAGATTAAGAAGGCGAAAAGGCAAATTATATCAAAGAGGGTGGTGAAGATGGCTGAACAAGGAGAAGCATCCAGCGGGCAGAGAGAGGCAAGACAAGTTCCACCTCAAGCTGCTACATCCCAAGAGGTAAAATTTTTGGTTGTGATTCAATTCTTGCATGTTTTACGAATAAGATGAGAGAAGGTAAGTGGGTAGAGATGAAAAAGAAAAGGTAATAGGCAAGTGTCTGGGATGGGGTGAGTGTTATGGGGTAAGTAAGCAGGGATTTTGGGTATGTTCGTAGGTATAGAGAGGGGTAAACGAGCAAATAATTATCGTCGGTGGTATTTTTAAGCAGGCTGTATATGATTGTCGCTGACCGATAGTCATTTTTTATAGGTAACCGGTATCGGTTATGTATAACCGATATCGGTTACTGTGAGGAAATTCCAGAATGTGAGAAAAACACTTGGGGATTTGATTTATTGAATGGTTGTTTGTTGATTTGATGTATGCGCAGCGAGGCAGGGTTGAGGATGAATGATAGTGTGCCAGCTTTGTTGTCACGAATCCGAGCGGATGTAACACCAGCTGAATGGGCATTGATAAACCATGTGGGGTTAAGTGGAATCCGCTATTATTCACGAATCACACGCAATCATGCTATGTTGCAGGCGTTGATTGAGAGATGGAATCCAGAAAAGAATACCTTCTATCTGCCAACAGGGGAGATGATAGTGACATTGGAAGATGTGTTTAGAATTTTGAGGCTCCCAATTACAGGAAGACCAGTGTATCAGGCAGGGCCTAGTGCAGCGCGGGGAGCAATAACAGTAGTATTTGGTCCAGCTGCACGAGATTTGACACAGCGAGGTTTGACATTCACTTATGGTATAATGTATGCAGCACACCCTGAGGCAACAAGGTTGGCAGTGGTATTAATGATAGCGGTGGGGTATTATGCATTACCGAGGGGATGGGGGAAGATTTCCAAAAGCATTGATGTGTATTATTTGGGAAATGATAGAAAGGAGCGTGACTTTCGCATGGGCACCCGCATATCTGGTGGAGCTATACAGGGGTTTATGGGCTTGCAGGAGAAATCACAGGACGACACTGGATTGTGCATACTTACTACATTGTTGGGCCTATGAGCACATTGTGTGTGTGTGTGCGACCAATAGGCCGACCAATCCAGAAAGAGAGACAGAGAGTGCGAGAGGTTGGGATTCAGATGATGGGTCCAGAATAACAAAGAGGCGAGATCTCGAGTCGTGTGACATATGACATCGAGTATTATAGGCGGTGTGGGAGATGGTGACGATTACGGATATCCGTTGGAGGCCGTACGGGAACTATATGGTGACAGAATAACATAGCCGAGGAGTTGAGGGTGTAGAGCGATTAAGGTGGATCACGGGACACGGCAGGTGAGTACGAGAGGATTCCTCTAGATCACGTGCGGTGACAATTTGATTTGTTCAGATATACCCATGGCTTATAGACCATATATGAGAATCGATGCCGAGGCAAAGCACTCTCACCTCCCCGCCAACATCTCCGTAAGGACCAAGAGATAGCAGCCGATCGCAGGGTAATGGATGCGGGAGCAAATGAGGCTTATAGATTATGGTGGGTAGCAGAGCTATGAGATTCATGTGAGAGGGCCGATCATCCTGACATAGTTGTGATTATAGCAGAGAGAGATCGCCATAGGTTTTTAGTTCACTAGCTTCAAACGCAGGTGAATGAGACAACAAGATTCTTAGCGGTGGCGCAGTCACAAGTGGAGGGATTAGAGGCGAGATTCCTCCACGCGAGAGGGCGTATTCATATGTTACAGGAGAGATTTGGCGGATCAGTGGGAGGAACCAATAGCAGTGGCACCTTTGAGGATGGAGAGGCCAGGTGGGCGGCATCGACGATCATGATCATCACCTGATTCGGGAGGAGGCGCAAGAGTCTAAGTGAATTTCATAGTGGTAGAAAAATAAATAAGGATGCCGACCTGCGCGTCGATGATAGAGAAGATGTATTTGTTTAACATCTAAATAAAACTGAATATGTATGTTGACTTGAGTTATGAGAATAATAAGAATGGTGTGTTTTGAATGTTTGTTTTGCAAAGGACAAAGATGAATGTTATCAAATAAAAATACACAAAAGTATTTATATTTACCAACACATGATAGGTTATGGTAGGGGATGGTCGAGCTAACCTTGGGAGACCCCATGTCTCCTAAGTGCTGCCTACATAGCCCATTGCACAAAGCAAGGAGGGGCCTCAGATCGATGTAGTTCTCCCTTAGAACCAAGGAGAGGTGAATTCAGGCAATTTGGTTGTGGTTAGGCAATTTGTTGGTTGGTAAAAATGTTGATATTAGTAGGGTAATGTTGTTGGTGTTGGTGGTAAGGTATAGGTGGAGCGAGGTTGAGCTTACCCAAGTATTAGGAAACCGTGTCCTGATTAAGGTCAACACATAATCCTAGATTTGGGTAAAAGAGGAAAAAAGTGTCCCATAGTTGGAAAGAGCTAAACAAACCACGTATTATCGTAGGATGAGCTTGAATCCCTAGGATTCCTTGCATAGGTGAGAAGTCATATAGTGAAAAGAGTTGTATAATCACAATATATCGGATATACGTCACATCCCTTGAGTTTGGTTTTTTGGTGAGGTGAGGTGAATGGTATAAGCTGGGCACGAGAGAACTTGTTATAAAGTGATTATTCTCATTGAAAAAAGAGAACCAAACCTAAATAGACAAGTCCATGACTCAAAAGTGCTTTTGAATACTCTTTTTTTTTTTTTTTTTTTTTTTGGAAAATATAGACTGATCGATGCGGGAAGTCTATATGGGATATGCATTTTGTTGTTCTTGAGCTCTTCACAAGCTGATCAATGCGAGAAGCTTCTGATAGAGGCTGAACTTTGTATAGCTTCCTTCAGGAGCAATCTATTTATAGTAGCAAATGTGGCTTTTTACATAGTTGTCCTTCGAGGGAGCAGTCTATGTATAACTTTGAGGTCTAGATGTACATTTAGCATGAAGCATCTAGTTTTGTAGGAAGTTTGACTCAAGAATATCCCCTAATTGTATAATTGAGAACATGTTATTTTGATACTTTTAAGTCATGGACCAGACTAAAAAGGGAAAGGCATCTTGAAGAGGAGATGATGACAAAACCACGTGAGCGTGATTCTATTTTGAGATACATGAAACAAGGTGTATGAGGTGGTAAGTGAGCTCAAGGGACGAGCGCAAGGTAGATAAAAGTGATATAACACTCAATTCAACAGTAGAATGGTCGAAGATGCAAGGCATTAAGGGGTTCAGGCTCAGGTGTACCATTGAGCGAAGCTAAACGGTAAGTGCCTGATCCGTAAGTGTGAGTGATAATGTAAGGCCCAATCCAATTTGGAGCAAATTTTCCACGTTTGCTCTTCTCTAGGTTGGTTACATGTTGATTCTCTTTGAGGACAAGATCACCAATCTTAAAGGTATGCTCATGAAGTCACTTATCATAAGCACGCTTGATGCGCTTTTGATAGATTTGAAGGTGGTCAAGAGCTGTAAGATGACGCTCGTCAAGAAGCTCCAATTGGGCTAACCGCTCTTGGCGGAAATCATCATTGGTGAGAATATCCTGGAGAGATATTCTTAGGGAGGGTATTTGTATTTCGAGAGGCAAGATAGCCTCGGTACCATATACCAAAGAAAATGGTGTGGCATTAGTGGAGGTACGAATGCTGGTACGATAAGCCCAAAGGGAAAAGGGGATGTGATCAGGCCAATTGCTTTCCCAGAATCATTAACAACTTTCATGAGAATTTTGGTTAGGGTTTTGTTAGAAGATTCAGCTTGACCATTTGCTTGTGGATAGTAAGGTGATGAGAAACTAAGTTTGATACCAAAGTTGTCACAAAGGTCTTGTAATAACTTATTTTTGAAATATTTTCCATTATCTGTTATCAGGCGATGAGGAACACCAAAACGACAGATAATGTGATGGTTGATGAATTCTACGATTTTCTCTTTTTTGGTTGAAATGAGTGGAATGGCCTCCACCCATTTAGTGTAATATTCGGTTGCTGTGATTATCCAACGGTGACGTTGCGAAGAAGGTGGATGAATCTCACCAATAAGGTCTAAACCCCATTGTGAGAAAGGCCAAAGATCTCATGCGACCTGTAGCGGGTGGCTAGGAGTATGTTGAAGGTTGGCATGTTGTTGACACATAACACAATGCTTAACATATTCGTAGCAGTCGTTATTAAGAGTAGGCCAATAATAGCCTAGGCGAAGTATCCATTTGGCCACAGCAAGGCCACTAAAATGTCCACCACAAATTCCGTCATGGACTTGTTGGATGGTATAGGTGATCTCCGCGCCGGTTAGACATCGAAGGAGGATGCCATCAAAGCCACGTTTATAGAGGAGTCCCCCCATGATGACATAACGAGAAACACTTTTAAGAAAAGCACGTTTTCCATTACTAGTAAGGTCAGGTGGGAGAACAGAGGTTGTAAGGTAGTCGTGAAATTGGTGATACCAGGTATCCTGTGAATTAGTAGATACATTATTTACCATACAAACATCCGGGACCGAGTAAGATGGGGCAAAGAGTTGTTGGACCAAGACAAATATATCGAGTCGACTTTGGTGAGGCAGAATTTGCGAGGCCAAGCAAGCAAGCCATAGTATCCACAAATTTATTAGTTGAGCGGGGAATGGTTTGGATAGAATAATGAGTAAATAAGGTCAAAAGTGAATCCACGTAATGTTTGTACTTTTGAAGTTCCTCATTTTTACATTGGTAGATGCCCGTAACTTGATTGACTACCAATTGAGAGTCGCCGAAAATGTTAATAGACTTTACACCTAAGTGTAATGCAACTTGGAGACCCAAAACAAGAGCCTCGTATTCCGCTGTATTATTAGTGCAGGGGAAATCGAGCCGGAATGAAAGAGGCATAGGTTCAGCGTCAAGAGGAATGAGAACAACGCCAGCCCCTCCGCCGCGCTGGCATTTGGATCCATCGAAGAAGAGGGTCATTGGATACGACTCCTCACTGAGTGAAAGAGTGGCGATGAGTTCATCGGGAAATTAAAATTGGTAAATTGTTCCCCAGGTAAAGGGGCTTCCGCGAGTTGGTCTGCGATAGTTTGTCCTTTGATTGATTTCTGGTGTACAAACTCAAGGTCGAGGTCGGCGAGGAGCATAAGCCATCGGGCAATGCGTTGGTTTAGATGAGGTTTGGCATACATATAATGGATGGGGTCTGTGTTGGTGATGACAAAAGTTTTGTGATTCAAGAGGTAATGTCGAAGTTTGGTTGCCATGAATGATAGGGCTAGGCACAATTTTTCTACATGTGTATACCTAGTCTCGTAATCCACCAAAGTACAACTTATGTAATAAACGGCTTGTTCTCGATGCTCGGAATCACGATGTGCGAGCATGGCTCCTACAACATGGTCGGTGGCGGAAAGGTAAAGGTAGAAAGGGCGATCGTCCTGAGGTGGGATAAGCACGGGTGGCTGCAAGAGATAGGCTTTGAGAGCTTCAAAGGCTTGGTGGCACTCTTCGCTCCATTGAAAGACAATGTCCTTCTTAAGGAGATGATGGAAAGGTTGACATCGATCCGAGAGTTGTGAGATGAAACGCCGGATAGATTGGAGTTTTCCCTGCAAACTACGTAATTGTTTGAGGTTAGTGGGTGGGGGCATGTCTAGGATAGCTTTGACTTTAGCTGGATCGACCTCGATGCCACGCAAAGAGATGATAAAACCAAGGAGTTTTCCTGAAAGGACACCAAAGACACATTTCTTTGGTTGAAGATGGACACAAAGATTAAATAGTGATCGAAAATAATGGTTAAAACATCGAGATGTTCACTGCGATGTTTAGATTTGCCAAGGAGATCATCAACATAATCTTCAAGGATAGTGTGCATAATGTCATGAAAAATGTAAGTCATAGCCCGCTGATAGGTTGCGCCAGCATTCTTAAGGCCAAACGGCATGACACGATAGCAAAAGGTTCCCCAAGGAGTTATGAAGGTAGTTTTATGTTGATCGGCCGGGGCTACCAAAATTTGATTGTATCCTGAGAAGCCATCCATGAGAGAAAGCATCTCATGGCCACAGTGAGATCAACAAGTTGATCAATACTTGGGAGAGGGAAGTCATCCTTCGGGCAAGCGAGGTTAAGGTCCCGGAAATCCATACATATCCGAAGTCCCCCCGTTGCTTTAGTAACAGGTACGATGTTAGAAATCCATTGAGGATAGTCAATAGGTAATATGAAGGAAACAGAAAGGAGTCATTGAAGCTCTTCTTTGACCAAGAGGGCAAATGCGAGGATGCATTTTTCTCAGTTTCTGTTTAACTGGTTTGGAGTCGGGTTTTAGAGTAATGTTATGGACAGCAATGTCAGGATCGATTCCTGGCATGTCGGCGTAGGACCAAGCGAAAGCTTGATTGCGGGCACGGAGGAAGGTGGTGAAGGCGGCTTGTTCTGATGCGTTAAGGGATTGTCCGATCTTCACAATGTGAGGATCATCCTCTGTGTGGATGTTGATTTCTATAGTCGACTCATTCAACATGGTTTGAGTGTCAGATGGTAAAGCGCGTTGAATATAAGAGTCGTCCACACCAAGGTAAGTGAGGATGGAGTCGTCATCCTGGCACTCAACAACATTAATCGAAGGTGAGTCCTCTTCGATCATGTCTAGATACAGAAGGGGAAGAGAAGATGGGTCTTCATTATCGCGTTGATAAGTGAGAGGACCCAGGAAGATAGCGTTTATGAAAAAAAAAGTTAGGAGGGATAGATTCAGGGTCTATCGACTCTGTGGGTGATGATGGAAAAATGGGTGATGATGGTTCGAAGGGGTGACTTCATCATCTTCCTGGATACAATGGATATGTGGTGTCTTCGGTGTAGGTGGTTCAGAGAATCCAAGACCACGATGATCTTTGTGTTTGCGTGTAGTTATAGGAATGATCGTATGTCGGCCTTGTTCATAAAGACCGAAACCGAAGCCCTTCCAAGCACAGTGCGTTAGGAAGGTGAGGGCGAAACGATGATTAGTTAGATATTGAAAATCAGATTGGAAGGGAACCACACCAAGGGGAGGTTCAGGGGTGATAGAGGATGTATCGACACCCCCATATGTTAAGTTGGTGCGGCAATTAGGTGGTCCGTAGGAGATTACTTCCCCCACACGACGGTCGTAGGTAGGATGCGCATGTAACTGTCCATACTCCTGTGGGGTATGGAAAGTACTAACGTTATATAGGTGATACTCCCCCAGCGTAAGGCGTTGAAACACATCTATCAAGGGATCTGAGGTTGGGATGTTGTCCGCGGGGAAGGAAGTAGTATTTGCGGCGGCGGTTTCATTAGTTGAAGATGTGGGTGTGGTTGAGGTGGATGGTTGAGGTGTGGTCGAAGTAGATGGTTGGGTTGGATGAATGGGTGCCTTGACTGGTACAAGCACATCATTAGGGTGATATAACATATTACAGGTTTTGAAGGGGGAGCGTCAGCTTTTACGGTGTAGGACTTCCCCTCATACTCAAATTTTATGCATCTATGTAAGGTGGAGGGAACGCATCCCATAGCCCGGATCCAAGGGCGGCCTAACAACATGTTATATTGAAATTCTCCCTCAAGGACATAGAAGAGTTCGGGTAAGGTACGTGGCCCTACATGAATGTTAAGGATCACGGTGCCTAAAGTGGAGGTAATAACATCATTAAATGAACGCAACATGGTGGGGTTGGCACACATGTAACTAGAAGGGATATTCATTTGTTGGAAGGCTTTGGAAGAGATGATGTTTAGGCTAGCACCCCCATCAATCATAACACGACGTACTCGGATGTCCCGGACGTAAGCCGAGATGAAAAGAGCGGGTCTGGATCTTCTGCACCAAAGTCGACAATTTCATCTTCAGAGAAACCGATAAAGCTGGCTTGCACATGCGGGGACGTAAGTGGTTAGGGAGGTAGGTTGTTTGGTGAGAGAAGCAACGTGATTGGGTGTTAAAATGGAGGCAACGGGCAAGGTTTCGTTAGGTAGGACCTCTATCCCTTGAAGGATCTCAATGAGAGCTTGTCGATGAGATTCAGAGGTTTGAATGAGATCATACAGTGTCATTTTTACAGGTGATTGGTGAAGTTGTTTGATCATGGTACGGTGGGAAACTCCATCAGAGACGGGATAGGCAGGTCCACGAATAACCACTTTAGGTGGTGGTGCGATCGGGATGGCGGACGGAGAAAGAGAGGCCGCAGGTGTGCTTTCTTTAGCTTTCCCATTGTTTTTCTGACCTCGAGTAGCAATGCTAATCATGTTGATCTCGTGAACACGAGAGGAGGAAGATAGTAGGGATAAGTCATTGTCTTCGAGAGGTGGGGTTGCAATAATGATAGATTTTGGTGAGGCGGGGACAGGTGGTATAGGAGAGGGGATTGAAGCTAAAGGTTTCTCCCTTCGTAAGTTGTCTTTCTTAACCTTTCTATCCGAGATAGGTGACTGACGAAGGATAGCTTTCAATGCTTTGCATCCCTCGACATCATGTCCTGGTGTGCGATGGTAAGCGCAGATTTTAGACTCATCATAACCTATAGGTCGAGGTTTAGATGGATCATAGGGTCTAAGTGGGGGTAGGGAAATGGTCGCATTTTCCACCAACATATCAAGGATCTTGGCGTAAGATCCTTTGAGCGGGTCAAAGTCAGAGGAAGGTGAGGCTATTGATTGGGTGGGTTTTGGTAATGATTGGGTATGGTTGGTTCGTGCGGGTGGTGGTTTAGACAAGGGGTTTTGATAATTGGATTTAACTAAGCGTGGCTTCTTTGGCGCAGAAGTCATTTTTAGCTGGTTAGATGATGGGGTCATAGATGACGTGTTGGCAGAAAACAACCACGGGGAAAGAGGAGCGACAACAAACAAATCCTTTGATGATGGAGTTTGTTTAGGGTTGATAGGTGGACATGATACTTGGGGTGACGGTGTTGATACACCCATGGATTTATGGATGGGTACAGAAGGTGCAGGTCATTTTAAAGAAAATGCAGGAGGTGTGATGTATTGAGGCAAGGTGGAGGGGTGAGGTCCCAATATAGAAGAAGGTAGGTGTGATGGCGAGGGTTTTAGTTGTGATAAAGGGCATAGATTGGACTTGAGGGGATTGGGTTTGTCTCCTAAGTGGATGGATGGCTTTATTTCTGGATAAATCTAACCGTTTAGGTGGGTGTGTTAGGCTGGGTATTGGTGAAGTCCCAAGCGTAGGGGAAGGTTTGGTTAGGTTAATAGAGGTGGATGAGGTATTCGGTAGAGATGAGGGGGTGAAGATGAGGACATAGGCATTTTGAGCTTTTGTAAACACCTCGGGTATACGGTAGAGGTATCTGAATCGGTCATCTGCATTTGAGTAGAGCATGGTGTACTCAAACGCTCCCATAGGACTCGTCTATCTTCTGAGGGATGACAATCTTCACGTGTGAATAGGAACTTTGATGTGGAAGAGAGGTGGGTTGTGATTCCGGTCCACTGTGGGTGTGATACAGGGGGTAAATGAGACGTTGTATCAATGGGTGTTAAGAGGTTAACCGGTCGCTGAAAAGATTTAGGCGATGAAGAACTAATAGGTAGGAGGGCATGTTTAAGGGGATCCGTCATGATTAAAGAATTTGGTGATGTCGGTTCGAGGGGTTTCTCTTCTAAAGATGATAGAAAAAGTGGCGAGACTTCTTCTTTTACAGCAAGAGTGACGGGAGATGTTTGGGAAATAGATAAGTTAGATAACATCCGCTCACAGTCTTGCAGGGATGTGGTGTAAGAAGACTCATTCGTGAGAAGAGAACTCTGGGTGGTTAATTCCTTTATGGGTAAAGGAATGGCAAGGTTATCATCTTGTCTTGATGGTGGTGAAGCGGTGCGGATCCCTACGTTAATGACGAGGCTTGATTCAAAATTCCCTCGATAGAAGCTTTTGGTTGGGAATCGAAAACAACATGGATTTCATGAACACTCTCCTCGGCTAAGATATCTTGGTTTATGTTACTGTTAGATGAGTGGTTTGGGAATGGTTTGTTGAAGATTTTCAAATTTCGATTAGCAGGGGCATTAGGATTATCGAGGGTTATATCCCCACATCAACCATTTCCTGCACTATGTTTTTCAACATCTTGCAGTTTTCGTGACTGTGTCCCTTCACACGGTGGAAGTTACAGAAGTCATTTTCTTTGTACCAAGAAGGTATAGCATGGGTGGAATCAAACCCGGAGTGAGGTTTAACAGGAGGCAAGGTGATAGCTCCTGCTTTGAGCAATTTGTCCAAAATCACACCATAAGTTTCTCCCAAGGGAGTGTAGTTGATGGGCTCGGCTTTATACTTATAGGTGGTTTTGGCGGGTACTAGACGGTGCTTGGGATTTGACCATCACCGCGTGTACAGCTCCTTTTGATTTTGAAGCAGTCGATGTGTGAGAATTGGTGGTGTTGGGTTTGTTGGTGGAGTCTTGGGTTCGAAATTAGGGTTTTTGTTGCGCAACCTCAATTTCTCTTCCTCTAAGGCTCGAATCTCTAGTTTTCGAGCCATAGTAAAGGCCTCATCAAAGGTGCGGAAAGTTTGAATTTGGAGGGTAGGAGAAATGTGCTTAGCGCAGGCCCGCGTAAAGAGTTCGATGAGTTCGGCCTAAGGCAAGGCATAAGTAAGTTGGTTGATGAGGCCCCGCCATCGTCCAACGAAATCTGCGATAGATTCATCTTCAAATTTTCGGATGGCATAGAGGTCGGTGATGGATACTTTCTTGGCAATATTGATGGAGAAATGGTCCAAGAAAGATTGGGCTAATTGGTTAAAGGAGAAGATTGAGTGCTGGGTTAAAGCACTGTACCACTCCAAAGCGGGTCCTGATAAGGACATGGGAAAGGTGCGGAGTAGTAAGGCATCGTCATGAGCAATCAGGTAGCAGGCATGTCTAAATGATCGCAAGTGTTGTTGAGGATCCTCCTTACTATTAAAACGAGTAAATTTTGGTAATTCCCATTGAGGAGGATATGAATGAAGAGGGACGGAAGGATGAATAGGCTCTTGACAAACTTGCTCGTATGTCAGGGTGTTACGACTTCCTGAAATAGAAGCCTCCAGATTTTGCATCTTATCCATCATTTGTTTGATTAAATCAGTGGTTGGGTAAGATGTGGGTGCGGTTGTTGTAAACGGAGGAGGATTGGGCCAAGGGCCCCCACTAGACAATGGTGGGGTTAAGTGTTGATAAGGTATTGAGGATGAATATGTTGAGGCGACCGAATAGGGATGTCCTATATAAGATGTTGAAGCCACCGGATAAGTGTGTGGAAATGAAAAGGTGGGCGGAGCTTGAGAAGGAAAGCTCATGTGGATAGGTGGCAAAGAGCAAGTTATGAAAGGGTAGTCTGAGAGAGATGAGGTAGGAGCAGTCGGTGGTAATGATATGTGGGGCCCTAGATTAACCAAAGGAAAGCCAATCATGTCGTATGAACCCCCGAAGCCACTGAGTTGGGAGACGGGGCTAAGGATGAAGAAGGTAAGGCGGAGTTATTAGGTGGGGAAGGAGCTAAGTGAGCAGCTATACTAATAGGCATACCAACGAGAAGTTGACCATCAGGCGTACGGTCAGGGGTATGAGACAAATAGTATTGTACGGCTAGGATTAGCATCCAAAAATTTGGCAAAGTCCTTATCTCCTACAGGGATCTTGGGAACATCACTGGTGTCCGTAGGATTCCCCATAGGATGTGAAGGGGGTGATTCAGGAAAAGGCACGGAACAAGCATGTGAAACCATGGCTGCTTGTTTTCGAGTGATAACAACCATGGAGAAGAGTACACAGCAGGGATTTAATCTATCAGAAACAGCACAAAAGGTTGGAATTGGTAGGTTGCTTGGTTTGTCGGGGACTGTGGAAGATAGTAACGATATCGGTCAGGTAACCGATGTCGGTTAGAATGTAGCCGGCGTCGGTAGGATAACCGATGTCGGTATAGTAAGACTGGTGTAAGAAGTTGTAAGAAGTTGCTGATATGGGGTTAACGATGCTTAGTATACCTACCAAATTGTTCTGAGGTGATCACTAAAATAGTGTATGACAGAGAAACAGAACTAAAAACAAGCAAGATGCACAAGCAAATCAAGAGACTAACCCTAGGATTAGTTTTAATTATTGTGGGCTTATGCCTTAGACGCAAGATGATATCAATCCTAAACAAAATACCTAAGGGAAATGTCAAGTTTGTTTTGGCTTATAAGGTTACCTCAATCGGGCGGAGGAATACCGCGGAAAAGGGGGGATGTTTGAGCTATTGTGTTGATTATGATGTGATTTGGTATGTGTTGTGCAGTGAAAGTAAGATTAATTTCTTGTCAATACCATGGATATCACCCCCACGTGTACGACCTGTTACTTAATCTACGTTCACTAGAATTAAAAAAAATAGCAAAGCAATAATGTAATGCACATGTTTTAAACCCAAATCGAAAATGATATTCGATGAAGCAAAGGAGATGACTTTCACTAAAGCAAAGATGAGGAAGAAAAACAAATTCTTTTACCAAAATAACAAAATATCTTGTGAATATTTAGAAGATGAAAATAGCAAATGTGTGCTCCCTATATGAAAGCAAGCAAGAAAGAAAGAAACCCGAGAAGGGTCCCACCGGGCGTGCCAAAATGTTTCGCACAAAATGTTTCCGTTCTTAGAATAGAGTTGCTTCTATCCTTTCATTCTTTTGAGAAATAGATAAGGGTTAGGGCTAGGAGGAATACCTGTTGAATGTTGGGAGGGTATGCGCGTACCGTAGAGAGAGATCAGATCGATTGCGAAGAACTCCTTTTTGTCTAGGAAGGACTACCTGCAAGTAAGAATACAAGACCACCAGATTTTAGTTAGACAACAAATGAGGGAACTGCCTTAGGCCCAGGAAATATTAGACTTCCTTTCGAAGGTGGTCAATTCCCCTTTTAATATGAATTAACACAAATGCTAACAAAGAAGTTATTGCGAAATTACAATTTAGTTACTTTGTTAAAAGGCAATAGAAGAAAGGCTGGTTTTGGTTTGAGTCACAGTGACCGATGTCGGTCAATGCATAACCGGTACCGGTTCCTAATAACCGATATCGGTAGGGGATGTGATTTAGGGGCTTTTAATGAAGGTTGGCTATAAGGTGGCTATGGTGTTTATGAGGCTAGTGAATGATTAGGGATAGGCAATGGGGTGATGGAGAAGACTCAGAGAGTGCGGGGCTGTTCTTGGGGTAATGTAAGGGTAGAGGAATGACGGTTAGATGTAGGGTGTTACTAGGTAGCAGATCTGGGAGTAGACTTATAATTACTGTGATTCAGAAGTTCAAGAAATGTTATTACAAGAACGTACAAGACACTACTTACTAGTTCCTGATGAAGATATGGAGTCCAAGGACTATGATGACGAAGGCAGGGCTCAGGTGGGATGATTTGACAATCAAAGATGAATCTATCTTCTCTCCCAATGCTTGGATGAGTGTCGTTGTGCTCTAGTTACTCGGTTGCAGTCTTGGGCTCGATGTCCTTCTCTGCAAACTCTTTTGTTTTCTTCACTTGTCTCTGCTCTGCCAAGTGAATTCGGATGCTCTGCAAATGAATTCCGATCCTTTGTTTTTGGTTGGGGGAGGTCATTTACAGGGAACCGATGGCGGTTACGTAACCGGCGGTCGAGTAGGAACCGATGTCGGTTAAGTCAAAGTAGGCTATTTTTAGTAAAATAGCCAACTTTCCCTCCTTTTCTCCCGAGGGGTTAGTTGTGGGCTTGGTCAAGTCATTATTAGGTTGGTTTTGGTGCGGGTGAGGAGTAATTAGTCATGGGTGTGGATGTAGACCAAGTTATAGGTCTTAATTAGGTTAGTTTAGGGTTAGGGCTAGGTCATGGTGAGGTGGCGGAATGAGGTGACAGGTTTGTAGATGTGGATTTATTAATTATAAGGTAATTAATAAATAATTGTGTATGGTTTAGGTGGTGAGGTTAGGTTGCGAAATGCGATGCGGGGCACGAGGGTAACACAACTTAATCAAATCTACTCTAAACAAAAAACACAACTATATACAAGTATGCAAGATAAAATGAACCAAATATAAATGCCTAATGATTAAAGTAACACTCGATCTATTTAAACAAATGAATCCAATTTACTGACATACGGTACAAAAATACAATGCAATTAAAACCATACAAACCAACAACTAAAGTAAGCAAACTACTTATCTTGTTTTTGTGGGACAGTTCGAAATGTTTTACTTGTTGTTTTGGTATTTTCCTATGACATTTTTCTATTGTTTAGGAGTTTTTGATGAAACATATGTGAAGGTTTGGTATTTTTTGACTAAGATATATTGATGTTTAGGGATTTTCGAATAAGTTATGTGAATGTTTTTGATGTTTTTAAGAAGTTTTACGAAGTTATATATAGGAAACGAAGAAGCGTGGTTTCCCAGGTGTTAGATGGGATATAGAAGGGCATAATCCCACGCGCGATGTGAAATAAGAATCGATGCAAAGCTTCTGTTATCACGAATCATTAGCACCCCCGTGCATGTATTTGAACTCACGGTGTGATTGGATAACATGGGTACTATCTCCAAGTTGTGGAACTTGTTACTTGAGACAGACCTCCGTAGAAAGTGGTTCTTGCTCCTAAACTACCCGCCACAATCTACTCTAATGCGGGATAAGCTAACTGCTTTCTAAATTTCCAAGGGACCAGGGAGAGAGAATGCATAAAATGAAAGCCTACACTAAAGCGGTGATACACCGGAAAAGGAGGGTGGGAGAGTAGTCTCCAAATGTGTGAAATACAGAGGCAAAGTGCACACTAGAAGAGGTGATGACAGTTCACCATAATCTAGCAAAATGCATTCACAATAATATTCCAAGCATACACAATGATAATGAATCCCTGCAAGAACATAATAGATAGACACAATATTCTCATAGAAATATTAAAGGGGCAAGAAGAATGCAAGAAAACATAGCGAGGAAGATATATCCACAAACCGGTATTTTATTGCTTCATGATATGCACAGGAGTTCAATCTATTACAAGATAAGGGCACGGATCACCATGCAAGGAGTCCACTACAGGGCCTGCGAACACACTGGCTTCACAAAGCAATTTTGTGAGCTTTGCTACCCAAAAACTCTCCTCTTTACAATGAGCCCAACACTCCAATTTATAGAAAAAGAGAAGGAAAAGAGAAGGGAAAATGGAAATCCCGAAATCTGTCCTTCAACCACCTTGTAAGAGGCATTGAATTGAGTGGAATGGGTATACATTACTTGCAAAGGCTCCCCATACTATCCCATGTGCTGCAGCAGAGAAGGAATGATGACCATGCCTCTTAATTGCACTCCCAGCTACCAAATAAAACACTGTTCTGAACCCGGCCACGTTTCCTTAAAAAAATCAATCAATTTCTGATCAAATCTAGAATTTCTTGATTGCTGTGCATCGGGATCAGAACCATGATTCCAACGGTACCAATTTTGTGCGATTTCATTGAGAAATGCAAAAGTTATGGCCTTCTCGAGTGGAGCATTGTTTTGGGCCTCAGTGGGCGTTTTATCATTTGGCGGGAATGAGCATTGACCGACTAGAGCCGAATATGTTTTTTTATTTAAATATATCTACCCTCATTAAAATTAAGAAATCCAGAAAGTCCGAAAAGTCCAGGACGTCGTGCTTTCCGAAAGTCCAATTTTATGAAAATCGAGCTTCAAAAGTTATGGCCGTTTGAAGTTTCCGACCAAACGTTGACTTTTCTTCCCCGCCTTGCCATTTCGCTTTTCGCGTCCCACGCGTCCCTTTGTCCCATTTAGCACAAAGTGCTCTTGTGTTGATTTCTTTGTTCGCGCCCATTTGTCCCAAATGTCCCGGTTGTTTCGATCGCTTGTTCCCATTTCGCCGGTTCATTACTCGCGACCCATATGTCCCATTTGCTTCCGGGCGTCTGCAGGGACAAATTCACCCGGTTCGGCCCGATTCGCGCCCTTTTGTCCCAACTGCCCGGGACAAAGTTCTCATTTCGCCCGATCCGGCCGGTTCGTATGCTTTGCCCATGTGAAGCGTCCCAGTGCATTCAAGCTTTCGGCCGCCTTGACTCATTTCGCCTTAGGTTCGGCCGGTTCGCGTCTTTTGTCTGCTTGTCCCAAAGGCGACCCTCGGCATTAGCTAGCCAATTTACTCTTTTGCCAGATCGGATTTTCGCACCCGCCACGTACTTTTGTCCCGATGTCCCAATTGCTTAGGGGCAATTTCGGCCGATCCGCGCCTTTTTGTCCCAACTGTCCCAAATGCTGCGAGGACTAGGACTTAGCCATTTTTCGTGATTTTTCCTGGCCCGAGCTTGTTTTTGCAAATTTTTTCATTTTCTCAGAACTTGCTCTCTTCTACTTGGACAGGGGAGTTAGAAAAAATATGAGGGGACCCTAGAAATATGAATTTTTGCCTGGACTCAATATAATTGCTTGGGACAAAAGAATTTGATGCATGTTATCAAAATTACCTTGAGGGGTGAATTTTGGATAACAGCTTCCCTAGCGTAAGATGGGGATGTTCAAAGGAAACCCTTTGCACCTACGAGTAGGATCAACCGGATCAAGGCTAAGAGGGACATGCTCAAAAGTAGCTCAAATAGTGGCTAAGACTAGCTTAGGACAAAGTTATCACAATCCTAGACCTAAAGTTCTTGTGAGTAACGAACCCTCGATGGCGTTGGAAATCAGTTTTCACCAAATCAATTTCCCAAAGTACCACCATTACGTGGTTTTCACTATTGGACATAACTTTTTATTTCTTTTTTTCTTTTTTGTTCTTTTATACTATTTTTATTTTTTGATATTTCGAGAAACCCTTTAGATCCATGCATAGAACCACTTAAGAAGAAATATGTTCATAGGTTATTTGAGATCTTGACCATCTATATAGGCCATCTTGTAGGCTCTTTAACCATATTTTGTCACCACAACATATGGCCCTAGCCATTTAGTTTCAAACATACCCTTATTCTCTTGATATTTGTTGGTGTTCTTTTTATTCTCTTTCAACACCAGTTATCCTACCTCAAAATAGCAAGGTGTCACTCTTTTATTTTAACTTCTCCACACTCAATCTGACACACTTTAAGGTAGTTCAAGGCGTGAATTCATTTCTCATCGAATAGTTCTAACTCTTCTAGTCGAGCTACTCTATATCTACTCCATTCAAGTAGTCCCTTAGCTCAATGCACAAAGAGGGGATTTCGATCTCTAAGGGTAGTACATCTTCTAAGACAAATACTAATGAGTATGGAGTAGCACCCGTAGGGTTGCAGATGGATTTTGAATGCCCAAAGGGTAGGGTGAATTTGTAGATGGAAATTATGACTTGTGGTATCCACCATCTTCTCCATGATGCAAATGAGAGTTTTATTTGATGCTTATACTTACCAATTACCCTAAGGGTAATAGGGGGTTGATTATTTAAGAGATATCTAAAAACATTTGCATAACGCTTTCACACCTTATTCTTGAATGATTTTCCATTATCTATTATAATAGTAGATGGGATGCCATATGAACAAATGATATGGTTCATTATAAAATTTAAAATTTGAGGCCCTTGAACGTAGGTAAAAGGAACAAACTATACCCATTTGGTGAAGTATTCAATTATGGTTATAATGAACTTGTATCCATCCGAGGAGATAGGATAAATTTTTACTATTAGATTGAGACCCCACTTTGAGAATGGCCAAGGTGTTGTTATTGGTTACAAGGATTACGTTGGTGCATGTATAAACTTTCCATACTTCCGAAGCAATCCAAGCATTTATTTAGATGATTACAACAATTATGCTCCATGGTTGGTCAATAGTAGCCTACTCTAAGTATTCTCTTTGCTAGAATGATCCTGTTAGTATGAGCCCCTTGAGATGCCTTCGTGTACCTCTTTAATCACTTGAATGGATTCATCCGAATTTAAAAACATAACAGATTCTCATCATAGCCTCTCGTGAAAGAGGGTTCCCCAAGCAAGGTATAGCGGGCTATACGTTAGATGAGAGTGCAGTTTTCAAAGACAGAAATGTTTATGGGAAAGGTTCCGTCGTGAAGGTAATTCAATATTTCGAGTACCATGAGGAAAAGGGACCAAAACCTCACATACCAAATAGGAATCAGTGGTAAATCATATGCCATTGTTCGTAGATGTTCAACAAAGAATAGCATATCGTTACTAGTTGGTGGAATGTTAAACATGGACCCAATTGTAGCCATAGGGTTTATGGCTCTATTTTGGGCCCTTGGTATTTTC
Source organism: Taxus wallichiana var. yunnanensis (assembly GCA_018340775.1). Classification (NCBI taxonomy): domain Eukaryota; kingdom Viridiplantae; phylum Streptophyta; class Pinopsida; order Cupressales; family Taxaceae; genus Taxus; species Taxus wallichiana. Next base: position 757,734,115 of record CM031241.1, read on the forward strand.
TAAAAAGTGACCTTCTCAAAGAAATCCTTTAAAGAATCAACCATTCTTTTGTACGGAAGGAGTTTCTTATCTTTTATCTTGTATTCATCTCATTACTTACTTAATGATTAACATGGAGTTTCCAATTATATTTACTCACCTAACATCCCATCTAATAGTGAGCTTCATTCCTGTAATTAGAGCCTCATATTCCATTGTATTGTTTGTACATGGGAATCTAAGTTTGAATGCTTGGGGAATCATGTCTCTGTGGGAGTGATCAACACGACTCTAACACCCGAAACATGATAAGTAAAGGAGCCATCAAGTAGGGTTGCCATATGACTAATTCCTTAAGGTATTTGTGGATGCATCTAGGAGTTCCAAGTTCAATGGCTCTATACACGGTAGTGGGGCCTCAACTATCCGATCTGCTAAGACTTGTCACTTTAATAATTTCGATAGACATACTCAATGTTAAATTAGCTAAGAAAGATGATCCAATTGGAAATCTTCCCTATGAGTGCAAGATTTCACAACAAGTAGTTTAAGGGATCCACTTTGGAAATGAGCTTGACCTTGTGATCGAGTAAATAGTGGCATAGCTTCTAGAAAGTGAAAACCACAAAAGCAAGCCTTCTCTATCTACAAATAATTAAGCTCGTAAGCTATCAATGTCGACTCAAATAGTATATCACTTTTTCTCTCTGCTCTTTATCATATTGGGCTAACAATGCTCCAATTGCAAACTATGTAGTAGATATGTATAGTAGTAATAGTTCTCCTGCCATGGGTGGCATTAAAACAAGGGGCTTAGTAAGATAGCTTTTGAGAAAGGTGAACGCCTTTGTTGCTGATCTAGTCTTCGATGATAACTCACATCCTTGTTAAGTAGATGTGTGAAGGTGTGACACTTGTATTCCAGTTGAGATATAAACCATCTAATAGCCTATATCTTTCCTTGAAAGCTCCGTAGTTATTTGATGTTGGTAGGAGGAGACATTTCCATTATTACGGAAACCTTTGTTGGATCTACTTTTATTCCTCTCCTAGATACAATGAATCATAATCATTTCCCATATAATATGCCAAAGACACACTTCTTTGCATTTAGAAGGACTTTATAGTCCCTTAGAAGCTAAAAAATGATTTGCAAGATTTCGGGTGCTCTTCATGAGTCCTAGATTTTTTCAATATACCATTTACGTAATCCTCCATGATATCACTAATCATATCATGAAATATTACCATCATTTCCCGTTGATATACTCGCACCTACATTCTTGAGGTGCCGAAGGACATAAATTGGTAGCGAGAATGTTCCCCATGGGGTAGTGAAAGTTGTCTTGTGTTGATTTTCCTCTATAATATTTATCTAGTTGTAACACCGAGAATCCATCCATGAGTGATAACATCTCATTCTCAGCGAGTTGGATCGACAATCATGTCCATGTTATGGAGATGAAAGTCATCTTTTAGACAAGCCTTATTAATGTCTCTAAAGTCAAGACACACTCTATACCAACCGGATATTTACGTACTAAAACTACATTGGAGATCCACTTTGAGTAGTATATAGGCCTTATGAAGCCTACTTCTAATAATTGTTCTAGTTCGATTTTACCAAAGAAGGTCATACGAGGATGCATTTTGTGAATATTCTTCTTTATAGGCTTGTCATTTGGGTGTATAACTAAATTATTCACCACTAGGGTAGGATCAAGTCCCGGTATGTCTACATATAACCAAGTGAAAATATCTAAACTCTCTAAAAAAGTGATGTAAAATTTTTATGTTCTTTGACCGAGAGGGAATCTCCTAGTTTAATAATCCGAGGTAGGTTCTCTCAGATAATGTTGATATTTATAGTCTCCTCTACCAAAGATATCTTGGATTCATCTTCCATGAGCGTATCATCCAGAGGGGAGATTAAGATCTTCTTCTTCTAAAGGGAATTCCACATGATCTTCATCTTTCATTGGTGACACTATTTTATCCAAAGGTTTTTCATCTTATTTGTTCTTTAGCGCCACAAAAAGGTTTTCACTATATGACTTGGATATCTTTTTTCCACAAGGATTTTCAAAGGAAATTTTTCCCTTGCACATTATTGTTCACTTATGTTACCACACAATGCTTCCTCCTCTCTGAAGTACGCACATGTATTGAGATAAATGGAGAATCCCTTTTGTGGTCATTTCTTGGGATATTGTATCTAAAGCCAAGGAACTTTTTGATAGCCTCATCATTATGAAACACGTCAATCGCTATATGTTGTTGTTGGTCCCAATTCAAAAGTGATGGGTATATGATATTCAATGACTGGGTTGTATGGGATATGGCGGGTCTTATGGTAAGGATAGTCATATTAGAAAATAGGTTTGTGGTGGCGAGGTCTTCGTAAAGACTACACCGGGAATCCGTTTCGCTTTCATCTCTGTATAAACTATCTCACTCTTAGAAGAATCATACTCTTCATCGAGGGGTGAACTTCATACAAATGAGTTCTTAGATTGGATTTACCCACTATGCAACAAGGTATTGGAAGAGCTTCTAATGTACCTTGTTCTTGATAGCCGTAACCACATCCTTTATACCTCATGGTAAGCATTATGCGGTTAGGAATGATATACCTATATGATTTGTATGATAAGACCATTTCATCATCTTGAGGATGAAGAACTATATCATGCAGTATTATTTCTTCTTCTAGTAGACTGCATGAAATGAAGTTCTTGAAAGGGAAATTATCCCTAGATCTTTTAAATTTATAGCATGGTCTACCATGCATTTGAGCTAATAGGGGAGAATTTTGAACCATAAGGGCTTGTTGCAGATTATACTCTCTGCAACCACTTGGTATGACCTTCATCTCCCATGTAACAAAAGGAGTTTCTGAGATGAACGCACCATTTTCGTTGAGATATAAGGTGTCTGGATCCACTCGTGAAGTGGGGCCTCGAGACTATCTTGGAATAGTCATCTCTTTAGAAGGACACTCGTAGATAGTGGGGAAATAGCCTGAAAATGCTCTGCAATGAGCAAAGGGTCGAGGATCTCCTTGAATTATAAGAGTATGTCCTTCATAATGAAACTTTAAACACTAATGGTATGTAGAAGGTACGACTTACATGACATGAATCTATGGGTGGCTGAGTAAGATGTTGTATGGTAGCTCCAAGTCAAGGACGTGGAATTTTTTATCTTGACTTATAGGACATACTTCCATTGTGAAAGTTATCATACTGTTTATTTATGTTCCTCATTTTCATATGCCTTGACGGTGATGACCTTTATTTCTAAATCAGGTTTGGTGCATCCTAGCTGATGTACTAATTTGAGAGTACAAATATTAATACCTGATCCACCATCCACAAAAACTCGCTTAAACTTGTCACGGTTTATGATGACTTCAATGTGTAAGGGAAGGTTGTGAGAAGGACTTTCTCTTAAGGCTTTTGTATGGCTGAAAGTTATGTGCTCGATGGTGTGATTTATGTTATCATCGCTTGTAATTTTGTTTGGTCAACATCAACATATACTCCTAAACTTTGCAAGGTTTTGTATAATATGTCCTTATGAACAATAGATATCTTGAAGTTCTAAGATTGAAATATTAGCCGTCATATTTTCTAATTGGTCTAAGTCATCATAATGACTTTTTTATTAGGATGAGGAGAATAATACAAGCCATTCATGTTGCCATGACACACTCTCTTGTTCGATCTTAATTGTGTTGACATGTTCAACTGGTGAATCTTCACAACCTATTAAAGCATAAAAATGGTCTCTATTTGACATGTAATTGGAATTTTTACTTTGGGACAACTATCCCGATCTAGATTTTCCTTTCCCGAAAAGGGAAGATGCTATCATGGGCTTTCGACTCCCACATTGATGATCCTGAGTTTGAGGTCAACCAGGGGGCGATATTAGCACTATCCGAGGAAAGGGGAACAACCCCATCATAAACGCACAACAACTATCGGATGAGCAAGTGTGTAACGCACTCAAAAAATTCTCCATAGAGGTAGAGGCTAGGATTTTCTGCAAAAGTGACAGGGTTAAAGTCCTGGAGAACCTAATGGAGAAAAAGGAGGAAGAAATAGCTAGCTAACAAAGGAGCTCAACCTTGAGAAACTGATCAACGCTCAGCTGCAGTGAGAACTACAGGAGGAAAAATCTAGGGCGTGAAGTTTTCAAGAAGGTGGAGCTCATCTCACATGTAATTGTCTTGAAACACTGGACCTTAACCCTCCCGCGTAGAAGTATGGTTCCTCCTTGGAGTGCTTAGAGGACTTGACTCGGATCCTCACGATGGAAAGGTGGCCCTTGGCCTTGGAGTTGGCAGAAGATGTAGCTGCGCGCTTGGAGCAAGAATACAAACTAAAGGTCATCGCACTCATAACAGAATACAACAAGGTCCTTGCTGATGTAAAAATAGCTGCACAAACCACTCGGGGTCACATACGACCATTGCGCGGATCAAGACAAAGTGACAAGCATGCTACTTGCCAACGACAAAGTAGAACTAAAGGATTTCAGGAGAAAAAACAAGAGTAATAGAGTAGAGCGGGAGAAGATCCTGGCCGAGGTGGAAAGGAAATCAGAAGCTATTGAGATCCTGTGGGGCTCAGTCAAAAACCGGCTTAAGGAGCTATACCTGATTATTACAAGAAGGATGGATGCCTTGGAGGATTTGGGCAAGGAAATGGAAACAATGATAGACACCCTGAGCACACAAGGAGAGGGAGTAACTTTCGATGAGGTGAACACATTGGTCGGTGACCTTTGCAAGAGAGTGCAGGATGAAGTCAGTGCATGGGATACACTGGAGGCTGACCTAAGGTAGAATTTTCCCCTCTTACTTCTTTAAGCAATTTTTCCCTTTATTCTTTCTCTTCCCCATTCTTTATTCTTTCCCTTCATTCTTTTCCAAGGCAAGGCCTTGCCATTTGTATTTTATTCTTTGAGAGTTTTCGAGGGCGGAGAACAAGTGAAGTGTGGGGTAATGTTGGGCCCCAAGTAGCTACCAAATCATAAAGGCACATAAGCGCACATGGCTAGAGGAAGCGTTCAAGACAAGGTGCGCAAGGCAGGGTTTAAGAAGGGTTCTTGGAGAACCTAGGATGTGCGCCCACAAAGCAGAATTTGGGACTTAGCCATTTTTGGCCTTTTAGATAGAACACATGAAGAACGTGTTCCATTTGGATAAGATTCTAGCCTAGCGATAGGGTGACTTGGAAGGAATATACTTTGCGAGAGAAGATCCTAAAAGCTCATCATGACACGGAGTAGTGGGCGCAGGCCTAGAGAAGCATGTGCCGGGATGATTCACACATTGACACTTGGCGCCAGATCTGAGGCTGCAAAAGAGTTTGTTAGCACTTCAGATGCCTATTTATATGTGCACCCATAGCAGAGAAAGGAGACATAAGGAAGGAAGCGGAGCTCGCAGTGTGCAAGACATCAGGAACTATGATATAAATGGGTAGATAATTATAGGAAAGGATGTATTGAGGGTTTGGGAATGCAAATTTTGTTTTGAGAACCTACATGTATGGATCCAGATATGATGCATGACTATGGTCTGCCATTCTACGATGTTCTGTAGTAAGCTTTGAATGAATATGATAAGGTTACCACTCATATTGTATTAAGATCTCTTTTCTAATATCATCTGCATCTTTCTATTATGGTCTTGTTCTTGTATGTTCCTGAACCTTATTTAAATGCTAAGTCTCTTTGCGGGTTTATGACTCCTTAGTTCTATTAATTCTATTGAGCACTTTGCTTTTGATATGACTGTAAGAGTATAGGAGCCGTCCTGAGCTCCATGATTCTTACATGTCTTTAAAATCACTAAGTCAAGATCATGAATGATGTCTTCCACTAGACTCACATAAAGGAGAGACTCGGCTCCCTCTCGTGTGCCTCGGGTGAGCACCCAGCACCCACTGGGTGATAGGCCGACGCGCATGAGGTTCCCTTGTTCTTTGATGGGTGCAAAAATGACTACACTTGGGTTCCCGTGGTGTTATGTGAACAATGTTGATCTTTGTTTCAACAAGGGGTATATCAGTTTTGAGAACAAAGAGGAGCACGTTATTATCCCTTGATAGATGGTAAGTCTGCACCTTTTGTAGAGCCCTTAAGTGAAGAAGATTTAAATAGGATTTATGTGTGCACCATTCAAGATCCATAAGTTCTTAAGCCATCAAAGGAATGGGTTCTTCAATGGGATGATGCACAATTTGTGAGCGATACTACAAGTGTTGCATGTGATAATTAGGCCCACGATACTTATAAAATGGATGGGAACATGGTAAAGAGTGCAACTTGCATGTAAGTAAACCACGTTGTGTTAGGAGATTAGGCAAGCAACCAGGTACCACGATATACTACTGAGGAGAATCCAGAAATATTCCTACTTTCTCTAGAAGTTTAGTGGGAATGTTAGGTAGAAAGAAGAAACATGCTAGTATATACTTTATGCAGGATGGTAACACGCTGGTAGATAGTACATAGGGATAATATTTTGAAATGGCGGGAGATAAGGATAGCTTTATTTGATAAGTTCAATAGGAGAAACATGCCTACTCGATCTATGAATTCCATGGTAATGAACATTCTCAAAGCACTGCATTTAGAAATGCGAGAGACTCTGCGAGAGGGGCGGAGAGCTTTACCACCTTCGCTCTGGGTGCACAAGCTCTATTTTAATTTGCAAGGCTGCGCACGCGCATGGTATATCTATGCAGAATTAAATAAAGATGATGGAAAGTGGCAAGAACTTACTGAACGTATGATTCAAACCTTTGACTACTTTTCCTCTAATCCCCCAGTGAATGAGGCATTGCAGGTCATGAAGCGTTTAACTATGGGAGATAGTGCAAAGGCCGATGAAATTCTTCATGAGTTGCTTAGAGATTCAAACCTAAAGGCCCATCTAGATGAAGAGGAGACAGATACGGAATAGCTTGGCCACACCTACCTAGAAAAAGAGAAGGGTAAAATGGTTTATATTGTTGATGATGAGGAAGTAGAAAACTTGGATTTTGAGCATACCAAAGGTACGCACAAAGTCCTAGACATGATTAAAAGTCCTAGAAAATTGTCCAAGTGGTGAAGTTTTACATACATGGTTATGCCTTTTGGATTAAAGAATGTGCCTCTAGTATTTCTACACAATAGTGGTGCAAGCATTCCAATATTTTATTCACAAGTTCTTGCAGGTGTATTTGGATGATTGAACAGTCTATGGGATTTTGAAAGATCACTATGATAATATGAGGCTAATGTTTGAGATATGTAGATATTTGAGTATCTATTTGAATATTAAGAAGTGTATATTTGCCACACCCTTTGGAATTTTTTTAGGACATGTCTTTTATAGAGATGGCTTGCTAGTGGATCCTACTAAGGTTACTATGATTTTGGGATTAGAAGAACCTACTAGCCAGAGCGAGGTGCGCGGATTCTTGGGGCACACGGGGTATTAAAAAAATTTATCAAGGGATATGCCAAGATCAACATGCCCTTGGAGGAATTGTTAAAAGGAAAAGGACGGTTGTATTTGGGTGAGGCACAACAGTGCACATTTCAAACTCTGAAGGAAATACTTACTACAACACCTATTGTGTGCTTTCCTTCATGGTCCAAGCCTTTTCACGTTCATATAGATGCCTCTGGTATGACCATAGGCACAATATTATCTCATCCTGGAGAAAGGATTTTCCAGATCCTATTTTCTTTGTTAGCAGGAAGTTAACTCCAGCAGAACATAATTATACAATGACTAGCATGAGGCCCTGTCTATGATCTACGCACTCCATAAATTTTGACATTATTTACTAATTACCCCATTCATATTTTATACAGACCACATGGAACTGAAGTACTTAGTAAATAATCTTGTTTTACAGGGGTGCATATGTCATTAGGTTATGTTGTTTCAGGAGTTCAATTTTACAGTGTTGGTTAAGCTAGGAAAAAGTAATTCTGGTCCAAACCATTTATCAAGGATTCAATCAAGAGAGGATGCATAGAGCATTGAAGACACAATGTTGGATACACAACTATTTAAGTTAAACCGCATGCCCTCAGACTTAAAGGATGTCTCTGTCTCTTATGCATAGGTGTGGCACCTGAGGGAATGAAGGCTTTGGATAAGAAACAACTTTCCATTCACCCCACGCCTTACATGTTGATAAGTAGTGATTTATACAAACCGGGCAGGGATGAAGTTTTGTGTCGGTGTGTGCTTGAACATGAGCAGGAAGCAATTATGGAAGAGATCTGACTGATGAGCAAGCACTGGATGGACGTATTAACAAACTAATGCAACTAGATGAAAGGCGTGCCATAGAAAAATGGAGTCAGAAGCAATAAAAGTCAGGAAAAGGCATGGTATGACAGGAACATTAAGGATAAGAAGCTTGTGGTTGGGAAACTGGTACTTCTATATGATTCAAATTCTTGTGCCATCCTGGAAAGCTTCAGCTTTGCATTGGTTGGGACCGTATGTTATAACTTTTATACTTGATTCATGTACTTTCCATTTAGAAGCACTGGATGGAACATGGTTTCCCGGTTACTTTAACAAGATTAGGCTAAAGCCCTACTATAAATAATTTTTCTTGGTGTTTGTAATAAGGAACTATTGCCACTTAGGCTAGCTTTCTTTAATGCATTTCAATTATATGTGTTTCCTTTATCATTTTTATGCTTTGTCAACTTAGTTTAGTGTTGTGTATACTAATCGTGTTTGCGCACCAGAAGCTGATTACTACCTAAGTGTTTTCATGTGTAGAGGCCCACATACTTTTAGTGTAGGGTGGATTATATACAAGATCCAAAGACCTAAGTTAGAAAATTGTCAAAAGAAGGGCATGCATAAAAGAGAAAGCTATACAAGTACTCAAGGGAAAGGTATAGATAGAAAAAGATTACTAATAATTACATACCACTTGTGGATGGATGCATATTAGTAACACGAGGTAAGATGTAGCAGTGAAAACTACTTAGAAGAAGGTGTAATGGCAAAGTACTTTGGCACATGAGGGCACGCGGAAGGAAGTCTATGGCCAAAAAGTAGAAGGTGCGCTAGAAGGTTATGACTATGGTGCGGAGATAAGCAACATGGAAAATTTTCCGAAACAATGAATTAATGTTGGGTAAGGTGGTAGGTGGAGAGAAATAAATGCTAATGTTTTTTGGGAAACTATATAAGGCGGTATAGTAAAGTGATTTTAACCTTTTGCGATCAAAGAGCATATGAGCGATTTGATCACAAGTGATCTAGTGGATGAGCTGTGAAGTACAGAGAGCTACGAACCAGTTGTATTTGTCACATCTATCCAGGGGTAATCTTGTACTCTATCTGGTGAAGTGTTTGAGAGAAGCTAAGGCATGCGGGGAAGAATATTGATGGTTAGGGTTTGGTGTCGAGATATGGCACGCAGAGTTAAGTTGTAGAGCTTGAAGCAAGTGAAATAAGACACCTTTTTAGTAGATATGGCACCAAGAAGAGCACCTGGACCTGGTACAAGGGGAAATAAGAAAAAGGAAGTTGAGGTGGAAGTCGAAGATGCTCCAGAGAGTAGTTTTTCTGAAATGCAATACCTGAAGGTGTTTTCATGGGCTGTAATTGGGATTCACACATTCACCTTTGCAATGTTAGTGGTTACAACCACAGGAACAAGGATACCAAGGAGGAATTGGAGAAATTACTTGTGGTAAAGACCTCGAAGAGAACACTGGATGACATGACGGTCTACGACGATGCAGGTGAAAATTTATTGGCCAAGGTAGGAGTTTTATAGCTATATGAGCTCCCATATTTTGGAAAACCCAAGAAAATATACCAGTGGCTCATGAATAGAGTTTATGAGGACTTATTCTATTTTGTTGGGCGTCGAATGAGGATCACCGCACCTTTGATTGGAATTTTGATAGGGCTAAGGAGTTTGGGTGTTGAGTTGATTAGTGACCTCACTGATAAGGAGGCCATAGAAAAGAAAAATAAGGTGCTTGGATACCTTAAAGGAGGGTGAGGGATGGACGTCCCTAAATTGTAGAAGTATTTAGTTATTCAAGCAGCAGCCCATCTCCTGACAAAGTTAAACAATTAAGAGCATTGGTCTTAGGTAAAAAGGCTTGTCTCCATGTTGCGAAGAAGATGACAGAAGGCTTCGTCTATAATTTATCAAATTTTATTGCTGAGAAAATCATTAAGGAAGCACAAGAAGGTGATAAAATTAGTTTTGGTGCTATACTTCTATCATTAGTCTTTATTGAAATTGGAGTTCCCGATGGGCCAAAAGACAATATATGGTAGTTTCATGAAGAGAATAAGTCCTTGGCTAAAATATTTACCAACTACACTTGTGATGGATCAATGAGTGGACCCTTCAAGCAAAGGTCAGAGATGTGGTATGAGCGCCTGTGCATTGCATTTGAAGAAGAGTGGAGGATACCCAAGGAGGTACCTTCGGTATTAGATAAACAAGTACAATTTGTAGTGTACCAACACTTTTGTATTGGGTGCTTGGGATGAAGGATGGAAAATGGGGCCCTTGGTGTAAGTTGTTATATGCCTTCACTGTGTGCTATTTCTAATCATTTGTACATAGATTTTCTGATGTGCATCGATTGGTGTTTAATACTGACAAGGTAGATTGTGCCTACCACACATTGAGGAAATCTTACGTTTAGCCTGGTAAGACCGTGTATATTGAAAGAATGATTTCAGATGATATTCACATGAAGGTGTAAGTGTTTCCATTAGAAATATGGGCATGGTTCTGGTATATATACTTGAATCCTAAATATTAAAATGGTAAGTATCTGGAGAATGAATTCATTCTCCCTGGCCCACCCAAGGGAAATCATACTTTGGGCACTTTAGAGGAAGAAGATGTTCTACCCATTGAAGAGGAAGAAGAAGAAGAAATTCATGAGGATATTGGTGGCCTGGAGCATAGGGGCATAAGGCACCCTACACTGGAGAGAAGAGAGAACACGAGGTGACCCCTCCATTGCAGAAAGAAAGGATGAAGAACTAGAGACGGACGCCCTAGAGATGGATGCAGAATAGACAACTGAGGAGCCTCGGTTTAAAAGGGTGTTAAGAAGAACAAGGGCTCAAACCATGGGAACATCACAACCCCTAAGGAGATCACCTAGGATTTCACCTCAGAAGGTAGGGCCAGAAAAGAAGAAAAGGTGCCAGTATATAATGAAGAAGGATGAGGAGCATGAATCCAAGGAAAGCGTGCCAGGTACTCCAATATAGCCTGAGAATATAGAAGATCCTCAGGGAGAGAAAATGAAGAATACTGAGGAGTTGAAGGAGATAGGAATAGAAATAGATAAGGGCGAGCCTTCGGACACACCCCATACTACACCAGAAGGTAAAGGACCAATACTAGATTCGGGTGCCCAGGTTCCAAAGCGTAAGCGAACTAGGAAGGAGAAGGAGAGAGAGGACTATGAGACCCCTTCATTTGGGTATCTAAATGACCCAACCAAAATCATACAAGCCAAGTTACAAATCACATTGGAGGCCAAGAATTTGTATGGCTGGGAATTCATGGAGGAAGAGATGGCAAACACGCCCACACGCAAGCAATTATCTTGGTCTATGCAGACTCATATGGATGAGCTTGATTTCAATGTATGTGAAGAGTCCTGTGTTTCATGCATAATGAAGAAAGCACCCCATGTCAGGAATGTAAACGGAAAGCCCATTGTCATGTCAGATGAGCAGGTGAGTAATGCTTTGGTGAAGGTATTTGCAGAGGTTATGCGCAGGAACATAGATAAAGCACAAACCATTCGGCCTTGATAGAGGATAACAAAGATAATGATAAAGAGATAAAATGCCTAACAATAGAGAAGGAAAGGGCTAAGGAAAAGGAAGAATCTTTGGTAAGCATAGCAGAGGAAGTTGGGGATGACATTTTGAAGGTAAGGCCACACCTGGAATCACAAGTTCTAGAAAATTTCCTTCTATGATGCATTACATACACACACCGGTGAAGATCGTAATGGATGAAGGGACCGTGTGTATGCCTACACCAAAGGATGCTGCAGAGGAGGTAGCAAGGGCAAAGGCCACTATTGTGAGGAAACTCGCAAGTTATGAATCCTTGTTGCAGGACCTAAAGGAAAAATTGAAGAAAGCAGATCTAGCCCTGAATATGTGCGCGACGCCAGATGCAATTGTTAGGACAAGGACCATTGAAGAAGATAATGAGGTCTTAAAATCAATGAAGTATGAGACGATTGGGCGGGTAGAAAGGCTTTCTCTAGTAGAAGAAAAGTGCAAAGCGCTTACAGATGCCCAAGAACCACACATGGATAGAATGAAAGAAATTGGGAAACTCATTACGTGGAAAATGGATTACATGGAGGGGATGATCTCTAGTATGGCTAACATTGTTAGGATATTATAGAATGAGAAAGAAGACATGACTCGTGATGAGCTGGAGTCCATAGTGACAGACGTCTTGGATAAAATAGGAAAAGCATTGAGTGATTAGCAGGAATTAGAAGTAGAAATTAAGAGTGAGTATCGAGTTAATACTGCTTGTAGAGGAGTAGAGCACATAGTAGTTTGTTATTATTTTTACTCCATATACTTATTTATTCTTTCATTTCTTATTCTAAATTTTTGGAGAGATAAGTGTGATTACCCATGTCGAGGGCGGCAATGATGTTAGTGTGGGGTAATGTTGAGCTGAGGAAGTGCAGCTCTAGGATGAATGTGCATAAGGTTTGGGTGCGTGGGAACAAGGATTATAGAACAGGGGTGCACCTAGGAATAGGTGGAAACATGAATTAGCCATTTTTAGTGAAAGGCTATTTTTGGACTTGGAATACTGAGCACGCAATGACATGAAGACTTGCAGGCCACAAAAAGGCTATTTTGGACAAGTAGGAGTTCGAGCGCCATGCAGAGTCTTGGGCTAATAATAGGATCTGTACTTAGAATTAACTATAAGAGATCTATTATTAGCACTTACATGCTTTGATATTACCTTGTAAAGGCATATGGTTATTATTAGCATGTAGCCTATTTTTGGAAGGTGCATAGGCAGTGAAGGGCAAGTCCCCACCCCTATAAAAATGTATTGATTTGCACGGTTTATATATATCATTCTATTGTAAAGTTATGTTGTTCGTTTGTACGTGTGCATGACTCATGGTGACATTATTATTATGTATGAGGATTTTGTGTTTTACAGTACTTAATATGATGAATCTTATTGGCTAGATATTGGTGTTAGATGTAACTGAACATGGACCTTGCATGGTAAATCTCATTATAGTCATTGTTTAGTTAATCTTTCTTATGGTTAAGATCTAGATTTGGTTTATGCATTGTGGAAAATTTAATATCCTTTATGAATCTGAACACACACACACACACACAATATATATATATATATATATATATATATATATATATATATAGACACACACACACACACATATATAAATCATGCTAACATTTTGATAAGCCTCTCTAAAGAGGGACCTTGTACCCTTGCGTGCTTCGGGTGAGCGCTTAGTTCAGTCTGGGTGATATGATAATGCGCCTTGGGGTTTGTGGGTATATTCTAGGCTACATCACGTGCTAATACATTTTGTGTATTTTAAATAGCATACGTAAACATTAAATAACCTATGGTCTTTTCCATCCTTATTCTACAACTCCTAGCTTGACCAAATTTCCTCTCAAAATATGATTTGTTAAATATATCTCTTATAAATGGTGTGTTGAACATATTGATTATTACACTAATTATTTAGGATTGGAATGCTTTCATTTACATCTTTCATATAAGGTTTAGTTTTATTAATCATTTTCTCCTCATATTTAGGGCGTCAGTTTAGGATCTCAAATACTTTGTGTTACATATTGAACAATATGGGCAGGGAAAATGAGTTTGTAAACCCAATTTGGCAGATAAGTTACATGAAATTTTAGTGGAACGTTATTCATATAATAAACATTATCTTAGTATGCAAGGAAAAAAGTATATATTTATTTCTTTGTTTGAGAAATGTTCTGAATTCTTAGAGTAAAATGATTGAAAGGTGTTCTTTATCAAACCCAAATATGAGAGTTCCAAAATTCAATTCTTATATTTTTCTTCATAGTAAAATTAATTTTCTTTGGTGGTGTATTTTTCCTCTTTTTTTCTCTTACCCAATGGATCTGATTTCTATCATTTATGTTGCATGCTACTCTACAATTTTGGACGCATTTTAAGTTATCTCATCAAATATTGAATGTGTATGCATAGGGAAAAGTTATGTTCACGCACGTGTAATTAATTTTTTGGCATACTATTGTTGGCACATTTGTTAATAAAATATATCATTTTCTCTCAAAGTTTCTTATTGGTAAATGGTCATTCTCTTTGCAGATAATACAAAACCTATTAATGGAAACCCCTCCTTCATTACTATATCCTAAACAAGTTCTAATGAAAGCTTTTCTAGTCCCCAAAGAGATCCAATTGCTTTAAATGACCTCCCATATTCATTCTTACCCTAGGTTGCTACAGAGGAGAGTTTCACCTATGGTGCTCAACAAGAATTTTACAACAGCAGTAGATTCTCTATTAGCTACCATTGCAGTTGTATATTCTGACATTTTTGGTACGATATCAAAAATTCTATTTCCTTCCCATATGATTTCTAATAGTGCTTTCCATGCTATGTTGTCCCTAATAAAGAAGGTTGACGAAAAATACCTCTGACTTGATGCATTATGCAAATTCCTCCATTAATTAGGATATTACCAATACTATAATGGTGGTAATGAGCAATATATTAGAGATGTGTTTAACGATGACCTTTTTGGCATGTAATGTTATGTCATTGCTCATCCCTACTACATATTCCTTGTGTGTTTATATTAGCCCAAACATAGATATTAGGCCATACCTATAATTTCAATGCACACATTATTTACTTTTAGTACACTATATCCTTGGATAAATATGTTGTAACATTTTCTCCTATGTATAAGTAAAGTACAATAACTTACAAAAATTTCCTCCTTACCTACATTTTAGTCTCCCCACATAGTGTTCTTCTCTTATATTTTCTCCTATTTGTACTATTCAAGTGTTATTTACTATCAACAATATGTAACGTTTTAATATTCAAAATGCTAAACACCTCTTTTGTGTTCACATATATTTAGATATATTCCTTGCTTTCATGTATTTGTTACATACTTCAAAAGTTGTGCACACGGTCCTCATCACGTTTCACGCCATGTATTGTGCAAACTATGTTGGAGAGGATGCGATGGACTGTATACTATCTTAAACTATTTCAAATTTGTGTGAAGTACAACTAATTGGGTTGAGTATTTGTGTGTTGCATTTGGTGAAATAGCCACAATAGCTCTTGATGACAATCATGTCTACATATTCCTAACATCATTTGTCACCAATTCATAAGAAACTTAGAATTAAAGTTTTGAAATGATTAATTATTTAGCCTTTAAGAAACCCAAATCAAATAACAATACAAATACTAGGATTGACTAATTTAAAAAACAAAAACATAGGGAAAAGAAAAACATTAACATTAGATTAATTTCCCTTGTGAATGTAATGTTTTGTAACACTCCATTGACATGTACACATAATGTGGTTAAGCTAGAGAGGAGAATGTGCAAGAGGAAGTGTGGAGCTACTACTCTTAAACACCTATCGGGGTCGTTAATAATTATTAATGATTTTAATCCTTCACTTTCATTTGTATTTATATTTGATTAAATCTCTTTCCTAATAAACTTTTCACTCTTATTCTCTTTGGTGTAGCTTGCAACCAAGATTCTTCTACTTTTTTAGCTTTCAACAAGGATTTTATATGCTAGAGAACTTAGATTTTGCTATTATGAATTTCAATGTTCATGTTGAATCTACCCCATAATCAACACAACGATTTAGATGGGTTTCTAAGTTCGTTGATGGAATATAAAGCACAAGGTATGTTATTGTCCTTGGAAAAGGACACATTAGAAGTTCAAATTGAGATGATAACATCAAGTTCAAATGGCTTTAGTGGTCAAGGAGATGAACATCAAATAAAATCAAGGTCGTTGTATTTAGAACCGATGCTTACATACATACAACACTATCTAATTATAACATAGAAGAGGGTGAATATGCCACACATGCACCTGCACCATCTTGTACTATTACTGTCCTTGGTCTCCATATTTAGTTTCTTGGGTTGTGTAAAAGCTTTGCATCATGTCCCTTTGGTGTGTGTGTGTGTGAAAAATATGGAGTCATGCAATTGGCACATGAAGTATTTGACTAAATGACCAAACGAAATGTGGTTTCATGGATACCATTGATCATGGAATATGAACGAAATGGGTTTGTCAAAAAGGCCTTAGAAAATTTCCAACAATTGTAGTTAAGAGTTGTACAACTAGACCCCACATCCTTTGCCATCATCCTCCCAATCTGTGTCAAAATGAGAGCTTTAGCACATGGCATGGACAACCATCAAAGCATAATGAAAAGATGATTTTTTCAGAAGTAGTTATTGGTCTCTTGTAAACATGTATGCAAAATGTGGAAGCATTATGTCAACTATTTGACAAAATTCTTCGAGCACAAAATTATTCATTCACAAGACCATATATCTCTATAGATCATCAATGAATCGATGGTCCTGCCCAAATCTATATATGTCAGGTCTATCCTAGAGAGAGATATGGCACAACGCCATATCTTACCCCGGTGGGAGTGTAACAAGAGAACCCTCACCATTCTATAGATAGACAACCATCCCTCACCATTCTATAGATGGACATTGATGGGCGCCTATCTATATATAGTGGTGCTATCCTGTATGGTTGAGTGCTCGGAAGTCGATTGATTGTGATTGCCGGATGCTGACTATATTCCATACGCAGTGTACATTATACTGTTCTTTTCAATTGAATCGATATTTATATAATAAATATTAAGCAATCAATAGCTTTATAAAAGGAAGTGTGAACGCGAGAAAATTAAAGACGACAAGTGCACGCCATGATTGTGATGGTCCAATCCTTCCACACGCTTTCTCCTACAGATGCTTCTGCACTCATTCCACACGCTTTCTCGTACAGATGCTTCTGCGCTCCTTCCACGCACTTTCCTGCACAAACCATACCCACTCATTTCTCTTCATCTTTATCCCTCCCTCAGACCTCTCTTCTCATCTCAAAGTTTATCACTTCACGGAGCCCTCCATTCATAGTATTTTCTTACGGTTCTGTTCAATCCAATTCCATGGCTTCAACTTCTACCCCAGATAGGAATGAGCTTACAAATCCTTTTGAAGAATTTGCACCGTCTACTTCTTCTAAACGGATAAAACAGCTGCCTTACGATGTATTTATTAATCACCGTGGCCCTGACGTGAAGCACACGCTTGCCATGGCTCTCTATGATGCCCTTTCTGGCATGGGACTGAGGCCTTTTCTCGATTCAAAAGAACTTGAAACGGGAGACTTCTTGCCCAGAGAAATAAAAGAAGCAATGCGCAGTGCTGAGCTTCATATAGCAATTTTTTCAGAGAAATATGCACAATCCCCCTGGTGTTTGGCAGAGCTATCATTTATGCTCAAAACTGGCACCCCAATTGTTCCTGTTTTCTACTATGTTGAGCCTGCCGATATCCGATGGGTTAATATTGATTAAACACATTCTCCTCTTCAATCTCCATCATTTTTGGAGCACGAAGAAAAGGGTAGATACACCCCAGAAATGCTTCAGGAGTGGAAGACGGCGCTCCACGAGGCTTCATTTTATCGTGGCCACACCATTACCAACAAGGAGTGAGTACCCAATTCCGATTTTCCTATAAATATTGTTTCTTATGCCTTTGCTGCTTGATTTATTTATTAATGTTTGCTCCATTTCGGTTTTATGTTGTTCTATGTTTAGTGAGGAGTGGAGGCTATTGAAGAATATTGTGAATGATGTATCAAGAGTAGTGAAAGATGTCCCCTTAATTGTTGCAAAACATCCAGTAGGTCTGGAGAAAACCGTAGAAGATTTTGAAAAGACTAGTCTTCAATCTGCCCAATCAAGCCATCATAGTGTACAAATTGTGGGAATTTGGGGCATGGGTGGTTCTGGAAAAACTACCCTTGCTAAGCACATTTACAATAGTAAACATGCATCAATGGAGAGGTGTAGTTTTGTCTTTGATGTTAGAGATGCTGCCAGCAAAAATATGTTACAACAAAAACAGAAAAAACTTCTAGAAGACCTTGGCATGAAAGATGTGTCATTTGACAGTTGTGAAGAAGGCAAGGGGATTCTTGCAAAGCGTTTGAGATCTATTCGTGTTCTTGTTATTTTGGATGATGTGGATCATCTGGATCAACTAGATGCTCTATTGCCTGTGAAAGACAACCTTGGGTTTGGGAGCTTGATAATTGTTACAACGCGAGAATTAGATGTCCTTAGATGTTGGGGCATCTCATCCATTTATAATATGAGAAAATTAGATCCGTTTCAGGCCAAGGAACTTTTTTGTTGGCATGCATTCTTACGGCCTTCTCCATTAAATGGATTTGAGGAGCTCGTTGAAAAGTTCTTAAATGCTTGCAATGGATTACCCCTGTCTCTCAAGGTATTTGGAGGACAGCTATATGGAGAGTACTGCAAAGATTATTGGGAGTGTCAATTAGACAAGATCTATAGAGTATTGCAGAAAGACATAAAAGAGACGTTGAAAATAAGTTATGATGTCCTAGACCACGAAGAGAAAGAGGTATTTTTAGACGTGGCTTGTTTCTTCATCGGAGAGGAAATCAGTTTGGCAATTGAAGTATGGAACGGATCAGGATGGACTGGTTTGCACAGTTGGGAAAAGCTCCTGAATAAGTGTCTTGTGGAGTTAGATGAGGAGAATCGCATAAAAATGCATGATCACTTGAGGGATTTGGGAAGGGAAATTGCAAGTAAACATTCCCCCACCGTCTTTGGCGTCCTGAGCAGGTTACTGATTTTCAGAACGAAGCAGAGGTGAGGTTAATACTTTTTTGTTGGCAGACTTTATTTTCTTGGGAGCATTTTTATTTTTTCCTATGTAAGTGTTTAATGTCATTTTTATATGTTCAGAAAAGAAGCATTCGAGGAATAATGATCACAACAGATGGATCAACTCGTGAGGTTTATGATGGACTTTGTGGTCTGGCAGCCTCTTCTCTTGGTTTAAAAATATTAAGTGTTAGAGGAGATTATGTGAGTCACATAATTGACAAATTAGTATCAAGAGACTTGGTCTGGCTTCGGTGTAGTGATTTTACTGGCAGTAGAATTCTTCCCTCACAACTGTCATTGAAAAAATTGAGGGTTTTAGAACTCGGAGAAAAGTGGGAGAGAAATGCATTAAACGAATTGTGGGAGGTTGACAGCGATGTGAGTATTTTGATTTCTAGTAGTTTTAAAACTGTATTTCGAATTATTTATAATTGTTGTATGGTTTTCGTCATTCTCATCGAAAATGTGATGATTCAGGCTCCGGTGCAGTTACGAGAGTTGGTCATTTATCAATGTGTCAAAATGGAAAGATTTCCAAACTCAATAGGAAGTCTCGGGAATTTGAGAAAAATAGTCATTGATGGTGCCATAAGAATGAAGAGTCTGCCAGAAGAATTCAGTTCATTGCTATCGCTGGAGCACCTGCAGTTAACTGATTGTGATGAGCTATCATCACTACCTAGCTGTTTCGGCGATTTGACTAATTTGCGGCATTTAGATTTGTCTAGATGCTCTTCCTTGAGGAGGTTGCCAGTTTCCTTTAAGCAGCTGACACTTCTACAGCATCTCGATTTCAGTTGCTGTTTTGAGCTCACTTTCAACTCAGACATCTTCGAAAACATGACAAAGCTGGAGTATTTGAATCTTTCTGGATGTTCCAAATTGGAAGAGTTGCCCAGTCACATCACAAATCAGGTCTCCTTAAGAGAGCTCTATTTAAACGGAGTCATGTTGAGGGAGCTACCAATTGATATCGGTCAGCTCAGCAAGTTGCGAGTGATGCACATAGAGAGTGAGTTGTTGACATGCTTGCCGGGCTCTATTGGGAATTTGTCCTCCTTGATCACTCTTGAGATTTGGTGTCCCATGCTAAAATCTGTACCCAAATCAATCAGGCAATTGATTAATCTTCAAACTCTAAATATAGAGGAAGCCCAATTGAGGAATTGGATTTCGGGCAGGGGTCATTGTGCAACCTCAAGGAGATGTGGTTATACTAGACAAGAGTGTCCAAGATTTCAATTTCTGAAGGATGCTGTCCCAGCCTTGAGACGCTCAATATTGGTGGTAATGACAATTTGACGGAGATAGAAGCCCTACCAAGGACAGTCAAGGACATAAGATTGGTAGAGTGTCCAGAATTGCAGGAGCTTCCAAGTTTAAAGGAATTAGCTTCTCTCAGAAAATTAGAAGTGGAAGGTTGCTACAAAGTTGTGAAAATCGACGGTTTAGAACATTGCAGATCATTGGAGCAGTTGAGAGCAGAAACAAGGTGGGAGGTGCCGGGTATACAAAGTTTGGAGCACATGGAGCGATTGAGGACGGTGGAACTCAGAACAAACAATATATCAGCTGTGGAACCTTGCATTCGAACACTAAAGGTAATAGTAAATTTTGTTTTGACCCAAATGTTGTAGTTGGTTTCATTCAGGATCTGGGTTTTGTCAAGATAGAAATAGTTGGACGTCATTGTTTTCCTAAACCTATAAAACACACCCCATTATAATATACAATGTACCACAGATTTAGATACATATTTATCGATAATAAAAATAACACTTTTAATAGAATCATATCTAAATTTTATAGATCTAAAGAAACTATTTGATCATAACTAATTATTTCATTACAATGCATACTAATTAACCTCCCATGATCAAAATAATAACCCGCAATATAAAGGGCTCTACATTATACCCCGATTTATATAAAAAAATATTTTCAACCATATAGAAGTGAAGAAGAGACCCCTAAGAATGCATAACAACATCAAATTTTTGAAAAAAATTAAATATAGACAAATATCCGACCAACTTAAATTTGACGTCTAAATGATTGTCATAATGGCTTATTTTTTGGTCTGTCGTGACGGTCATTTGACCATCATTTTAAAACAATGAAAATTTCACTGTAACCTATGATTTTAAATTTGATGTCTAAATGACCATCATATTGTCTTATGTTTGGTCTACTGTGACAGTCATTTGACCATCAAATTTAATGAAGTCAAAACTTGTTGTGTATTTCCAAAATGTGAAATTCCATAATTTCTTCTTCTAGGAGGTTATATTTTAATACATTATAATAACCTATTATAATTTATAATGTAAAAATATATGCACTTTTAAAAAAATATATAGTTTATAGAATGTAAATAAAAAACAACATATAGTTCATAAAAATTATAAACTATAGTATATTTTTAATATAAAAAACAACACATAACCCTTATTAAAAAGGTTTAAAGGACATAGACCAGGTTAAAAGAATTTTACCAAGTGCAAGTAGATTTATGAGAGTATAAATTAACCTGCATATTTTACAGAGGAACAAGTAATTTCACCCGACCAATAAAATAAATTGAAATCCTTATTTTCATGAACCTTGTCTCCTCCCTTCATTTACTCTTAATTTTACCCCGCACACATTTAAAAGTATGAAAATATTACAAAATATTTTATATAATTCCTGCAAGCTAAAAACTTTAAAACTTTTATGTGGCTATAACTACCAATATTTTAATAAATATTTACCACACTTCACGTGGGCCACCAATAAACTCACCATGTTTTTTAATTCTCTATTTATACTTGAGAGTTCCACATTTATACCTGGGATATTATCTCATTTTAGTCTCCACTCCCACTCTTATATAAAAGAAAACCTTTAAATAGGTTTATTTATATAGTTTTTATAAACTATAAGATATAAATGAATTGGGTCACCCCCTTACATTGATAATATAAATGGTTAGGAACACATGTTAGGTTTTATTTAATAAGTATTAATATTTTGTAGACACGTTCGCCTCTTTGAATCTCTCTATCGTTGACTCCATCGAAAATGTATTCAACAGAACGAACATAAATGGTATGTTTTGTTACATATGTTTTGTTACAAGTCATGAGTTTCACATTTCGCAAATAAATAGTATACTTAGCATTAGACGGAGTGTGAGGAAGTGTGAGGTTAAATGGGTATGGATAGGGGTCTTCACACAACAGTCTGATTGGTTCATTACAAATACGTGTCAAATTTACAGTGACACTGCCGCTGAGGTGGAAAAAGGATTGCTTGTGAGTGGGGAAGAAAAGAGGCTTATGGAGGCTTTGCAGCAGTTCATGGCACTTTCGGGAAGCTAATATTGTGTAAATTGTTATTCAATATGGTGTACATATTTAATTTTAGTTCTAGATTAGTGTCAAAGTGCTTTGAGTGTTCCATTTTTTTTCTTCCAAATTCCAAAAAAATTAATGTAAGATGTTTTTTTAAATGTAGATAATTGCCACCAAACTATAGGTAATTGTTTAATGATATAAAATAACAAATCATTTTACTTTGAGTTTTGAGTGTAGAATGTGTAGTTTGAAAAATAAAGTATTATTTTTGTTTTTTTAATACATATATTTTATATACAAAATAAGGATGGGCCCATTATCATAATTTTCTCAAAACTTACAATTTATTTAAAAGTTTTGAATATATATGTTTGATTTTTAGATTTATAATGAAATATTTTTTTTGTATTTTTTTATTAGTATATTTTTAATTCATTTTTTATTGAATGTTACAACATTTGATTTTAGTATGTAAGGGGGTTCAACATTTGATTTTTGTATTTTTCTACCAAAATGTAGACATTGAAACATAATACTTGATATAATGTTTTATAATATTTTTTTGTAAGTGTTTCATATATTTTTATTGGAGCACATCAATATGGTAATCGAAATCCAATTCAAATAGTTATAATACTAGCATTCACACACAAACGTTTTAGTGAAGACATTGCAAGAGTTACAACAAAGACTTTAAACTTTATTGAGTGAAACATTGTAGGAGGAAGGGGGCGATGAAGAAAAGGTTTGATGGAGGAGAAGTCTGAGGGAAAGTGTTTGGGAGAACTAATGTGAAACACTTCTTTCTTATGACTAGACACATGGACCAACTTCCATTTTTATGAATTGTTTGAAGGACTAAATAGATGGAAAATGACATGTCTTACAACTAACTATTTACACTTTGTCACATCAACCTTGTAATTACTTGTAGACATTTCCCCTTAATATTCCAATGAGAATAAAATAAAATAAATATAGCCTAACACATCCTTGTATTTATATTTTTCCTAAGTGGCTTCTATCTAACTAAAGTCATGAAACTTGAGTGCACTATATAATATTTTTAAAAACTTATTTATCGGCTATCAAAAACAATTTTGGATCAAAATTTTAGACTTTGACTCATAGCCAAATGCTTATTGCACACATTCTATAAATTGTTAAAATTTTCCAATCTTTACCAAAATCTTTACTATAAACACACTCAACTTAATTAACAAGAGCCGCATAGCGACGAGTTCATGCCTTGTTATCAAATGTCTGAATTATTTTGTAGTTTTGTTTTTATTTGGTACATCTAAGAAAATAATTTATTCAACAAAAATATAATATATACATTTTTTTATAGCTTTAAGGATTGTTTTCCCTTATTGAATATGAAGGGATTTCATAGTTAACATGATGAAAACCTAAGATTTGGGTTGTTCTCTACTCAAACACCATTTATTGTCTACCAATTTATGTGTAAATGATAAAAGCATAAGGGGGAATTCCCTTTACAATATTTATCAAATAAGTTTTTACTCCCACTTCATATTTGAATTTCATAACTAGTGAAACCATCTCTTATATTATCTAGTATTTGGAAATATCCTTTTGCATTTTGTGTCCAACTGTTGAGAAATGAATATGAGTGAACAAGTTGTATACAAAGAAAAACTACATAACGAAAGAAAAAAAAAATAAAATAAAACAAACTACTTCCTTCGTATACCCTTAGAATCTCGGATGAGATCGCTGAAGCTTGGAATGAATCACCGAGCTTGTTGAATATATTGATCAAATTTGTTTGTGGATGCTCCAAAGATGTTCCTAATGGAATTAGATTTCAGCTACGAGCAAAGCGATTGAATGAATGATTTGATAGTTGATTCATGATCAATTGGACATTGTAACGATGTGTGAGATTGAATAATAATCCAACACAATGACAATGCAAATTCTCAAGCTTTCAATGATGATAATTGGAGAAGAATGAGCGATTATTTCTAGATGGGGAAAGAGAATCCAAATATAGGATTTGTGTGGTTAACTTGTTTGATTTGAAGTTAAGTGAAGCAAGATCAAATTGTTTATTTGAGTTTCCAATATTTTTGAGTAGTTGAACTCTTGTTTTGAGCTTGCATGGATGAGTTATTTTTGAGTTTACAAAGGTGGCACCTTCTTTTGTATATTTAAAATTAAATATTAATTCATTAGCTTTTATTTTATTCACACAAAATAATGTGACTTTTTTAGCTTTCGCATTGATTTTATATAATCTAATTCTGTCCTCTTACACATATATTTAATGATTTATTGATTTATGTATGTATTCCTTTTGATCTAGTTAACTTGACATGTTGACTACTGTTCTGCGAAATTAATTAACTGGATAAGGGGGTAAAGTGTAAATGGATAATGTAGGATTTATTTAATTATTATGATATTAAAATTAGCTAGTAAAATTAGCTAATAGGAATAGGGGATGAATAATAAGAATGATATGATTAATAGAATTAATCCTAGGAATGGGATATGAGTGCAACAAGGTCCATAACGTGAATATTTAATAAATCAAAACCATTTGTAAGCAACATGAATGATTAGGAGAATGGAGAAACAATGTCGTAAAATGCCATCGAAGTTCAAAAAATAACGAAATATATCAAGAGTGGTTTAAAATGGTCGTAATGTACTGTGAAATAATTACGAGATGATTTTGGAGGTTTAGAACGCGTAATGTAATATTTTAGGATGTCTACATTTTCCCCTCTTTAAAGTGTTATTATAAAGTAATAGAACTTTAAAGATAGTAGATGCATGCATATCGGTGAAAAAATGATGAAAAAGTGTGGTGAGCTGCCTAATATTCCCCAGTTAAGTATTTGGATGCCCTAACGAGTTAAGGATGGTATCTAGGGAGTGTGCACTCAGAGCGGGTGGGTGACATGGGAAAGCAGTGGACATTCGCTTGATAGGAAGGAGAATTCTTATGATTTGAGAATGATTAGAAGGATGGTGGGAGTGATTTTCTCATAGCTTGAGCTTCCATTCAAAATTTATATTTTGGAGCAACCTTCTTTGTGTTTGCATAATAGAGTTAGCACCATGATTATTAAAAACCATGATGAACAACCCATTATGCACTTAAACACAAACACAAAGAAAATAATGAAGTAAAAAATAACCCAATATACACAGTAAATGTATACACCAAGTCTATACATGAGCTAGGACGATATAAAAAATACTTGTAATTGGTCTAAAGTAACAATAAATGCAAAACAACTAGAAATAGAGACAATTAACCATGCCCCTAATGTGTTCCAAATGATGGCCGACTTGAATTAATTTTCCCCCATGCAAGGATACATACAAGGGGTAAGATCAGAATGAAGAGTGGGGTTGAGTGACACTCTTGTTGGAACCGGATGAAAAATTGATTTGATTTAGCTTCCCCAAAGTAATGATACATGCAAGGGGTGAGATTGGATCATATTGTAGAGTGGGGTCAAGTGACACTCTTGTTAGATCCATGTTGAAGATTGATTTGATTAATGGGTTCATTCTCTCCAAGAAAGGATACATGCAAGGGAAAGAATGAAAGCCAAGATTGCCCCAAACAAGAATGTGCATTATGGTTTTGATTGTTTTAGGATAGTTGGAATGATCACTAGGATATGGGTCAAATGTTTGATATTTGGAGATGATTGTTGATTTGTTATTTTTGGTAAGGTTTAGAAGGATACCTCAGTGTTTGATGGTTGTGTTAATGTTTTGAATTTTGTGGAGAATGTTTTCCCGGATTTTCATTGATTTTTGACTAATTGTATATGTTTTTTATTTTCTGATTGATTTTAGAGGTTTTTTATTTTTAGACCAAAAATATCTGCTATTTTTTTATTTTTAAGGATTTTGGGATATAGGATTTTTAAATTTTTGACTTGGTAAAGGGTGCACTATCTTGAAGTCATGTTAAAATAATTGTAAACATTTCATTCCATTAGCAGAATGTAGATGATATATTGATAGGATGTCTAACTCCTTCCCTTGACTCCATGCAACTAGTAAAATGCAAGAGCTCAACACCAAGAGCTAAGACGAATGTGAGACAAATGAGAGAGTGATATGAAGATGAAGATGTTAGATGAAAATACGTGAGGTTAAAAATGGTCCATTTTGGAAAATGTAACTCATCTCCAGTCAATATTATTTGTCCGATTCCAAGATGATTTCACTTTATAGGTCGTGACTAGACTTAGACCGATAGGTTGCCTAGGTACTAATTGGAAAAATATGATTGAAGGGATGATTGTCTCTCTTAACAAGAGAAACTAAATTAATTCTTTGGGATTTTGTATGATTAAGCACTTACGATTTGGAAGGATTTATTTTATTTTATTTTTAAAATGACCCCCCTACATTTTGCCCCATACCACTTGATAACACCCTTTACTTTCACTACAAGTTAAAATATTCTAAAGATCAACACCATAATGATCTAAATCTAAATGCAAAGCTAACGAATGAAACATCAATGATAAAATCTAAACAACATAAAAATGGAGATTAAATGGAACTAACATCTAAAATATAAGGATGTCTACTAGCACAACTAAAATAGACTAAATAGATCTAGGCCAAATGGGTATGGTTGCTTACTCCACAAATGGTGAAGAGATATCTCTCAAGACTACTGCTAGATATTCTCCTACTAACCATAATGAAGGTTTTAGGCAAAGATGAGCATGTAAATCCTTAAAAGAGGTTTAGGCTCTTTAACATATGTATTATATGAGGCCACTATCAAAAGCATGGTGTAAAGTTGGATTGTAGGACTTAGTCCTTTTTATAGTTTTCCTTTTGGGAGAAACTTGTATTCTAATGCATGTGGGACTAAAAAGTACCAAAAATATTAGAATTTCTAATCATGATTAAGCTTTGCTAATCATAATTAGTGAATTACCAAGTGATTAAGAGGTGTGGAGCCTTAATCAACCGCTTAGGGTTAACTAGGAGGCTAGGATAAGTTTTTGAAGCTTGCTTTGAGACGTTGTGGATGTGAATGGGGTGATTTTGAGTGGTTAGAAGAGGGGTATAAGCCAATATTAGGGTATATTGACCAAAACAAGGGTAAAATAGGCTTAATTAGCTAATAACGCTAATTATTGCCCAGAAGAGGATAAAAAGTTACGATTTGACGTCGATTGGCATCCTGAATGTGAAAATGGGTGGATAATTAACAAAGAAGTGTTTATTAACCAGAATAGAGGAAAAAATAAGTTAATTAGTGGAAATCACTAATTATAATAGAATTGGTAAGAATGAGAGTGATTTTCTTGCTTTTATCAATAAGATTGTGAAATCAGAATTTAGGTGTCTACATTTGCCCTTGTTTGAGCTGAAGTTAGTGACTTCACTTCAAACATAGTAGACAAGTGTAAGAAAGTAAATTTTTGAAGAAAATTTAGTAGAATGAAGGATGCCCCCTCGAGTGTCGATGGGGTGATAGAAGAAGTCAATCTACGATCAAAAATATGATTGAAATGGATAGAAGAAATAGAATAGAATGGGCACGAAACCCCTGGTTATTTAGAAGAGAAAAGGAATAGGGATAAACATGGTTGTTTATTGCCCTAGGTGATTGAGAAGAAAAATTAGTAGTGATAAGATAGGAAAGTGGAAAATAGGAACATGCTCATCATTGTATCTAGTCTTCAATATGCAACCTTATTTCATCACGTTGCCCCTATGATCTACATCATCATCCTTTATTTAAAATAAAAAAAAGTATAACATAACATGAAAAGATACATTACTAACATTTGTCTACTGCTAAAAATATGTAACTCCATGCAACATACATTATGCAATGCAATACGAGAAAGTAAAATGATGCATAACTCCATGCAACATATAAAATACAATGCAATATGAGAAAGTAAACCAGCTAACCTAACACAAAAACAAGTACAATTATAAGTACTCAAACAAACAACATTCAAAATAGTTGTACTTATGTTTTTTTATCAAGCTGCAGTTCCCGAATGTTCATGTTGTAATGACAAGGGTTAAAAATGGTGCCCCAAGCAATAACACATGCGAGGGAAAAATAGAGGACACAAGTAGTCCCATGGAAAGCATTCATGCATTATGACACAATACATCGCAACTCATTGTTGCACAGGAGTACTGACATAATAAGTAGGCCCAAAATTTTTAATGGAGGTAGATCACGATGATCCGTAAGTCATTTGAGACAAGAACAAAAAAGAACATCAGAAAGATGGTTTTGAAGGACCAATTTCGATGTTCGAGGATGATGCATTCGATACATGATTCAGTTGCGTTGCATGCCATTTACCAATTTTTTTGTAAAATTTTAAATTTTTACAATTTTTTGGAATTTTAACGATTTTACCAATTTGTTGGGTTTTTAAATGATTTTACCAATTTTTTGGGTTTTTGAAATTTTTGCACTGTTTATTTTTTTTTTTTTTTAGGAAAAAAATAGTATAGAAGAAATGACGTAATCATGAGATGTTTTCCAAAAGTAACTGCGAGGTGAAAATATGCCCCGAGTGGTAGAAAAGTTTGTCGGGATACAAAAACATGCTTTAGGGAAGTTAAACGGGCGTAAAAAATAATTATTTATTAAAAATAATCATCACGACCATCATTAGAAGAATTTAGAAGAACCACGATAGTTTCAGGGTGCCTCGGGGTGAGAAACACATCACGGGAGGTAAAAATGGGTATATAAGCCATCACGGCCAATTGATTTACCACATTCACTTTACATTTACCATTGATCGGAGCTCTACCTACGGAGAAGATGGTGAGGGTGCGGAGCCAAAAACATTGGGCAGATCATGTGAGAGAGTACTTGCAGCTACCTACGGATGGACCACGAGTACAAAATTTATTCTTTACCCTCGTTATTTACCAACATTTAATTTTGGTTAAATTTTATGCACATTAGCGTAGTAGTTAGGGTAGAAAAAAAGGGAAAAATAAAAAGGCACAGCCTTAGGGGCACACGTACACTACATTATGCATGGGTGCGCCTGCGCCCATGCATAAATGTATGCTTTGGTGCATATTTTCCAGCTACGCAGGGGGGTGCATGTGCATGTGCTTAAGGAGGCACACTGGCACATTGAGATGGATTAGGGCATGGGCACGCATGTGCCTATGCAACATGGGGTGCGCTAGTGCACTATAAGGTATGCTTGCACACAAAGTCATTTTTTGATGGCTTTTTGGAGGAAAACTTAGTTTTAGCAAATCCTAGGTAGAAGATAGTGATGAAAACTAGAAGAAAAACATGGTAGAATAGGAAAATTAAATGATAGAGTAGAATAATAAGCGAGAAATGTTAGAAAATAGAATAATATGATCATGATTTAAATGACCCGATCGATTTTGCAGGAGGACCTGGAGAGGTTAGAGACGTGGGAGCGGCATGCATGGCTCCATGCCTACGAGGTGACATTTGGATGATGGGATCAGATCTACCTGGAGATTTCCCTAGAGGTGACTGGACTAGCACATGTTGCACATATGCCCCAAATCACCTTGGACCACATCCTACTCACAGCCTTAGCTGAGAGATGGCGGAGCGAGAGACATACATTCCATTGACCACTGAAGAGATGAGTATTATATTAGAGGATTTGTGGTGGATCCTGCATGAGTTCCTATACAGGGTCTTTCAATCACTTATGATGGTCGCCAAGACCGGATTAGGTGGTGCTTGTTTGAGCTATTTGGTGTTAAAGACATACCCCGATGGGGTATGACAGTTTATGTTAGGAGGTGTATGTCTGACCAGCGGCTAGTCTGAGTCGATGTTTTCTTGTTAGCTCTTGTCAGCAACATCCTGCTACCTGACAAGACTGGTACTCGATTCCCCCTTGGCCTTATTAGAGTGATTTGCGACCTTCTACAAGGGAAGGTATACTATTGGGGTCAGTGTATACTTGGCCCACTTATATGATGATCTTCATTTGGTAGCCTACCACAACCAGAGATCTATAGGTCCTACTACTTTGCTGCAGATATGGGTATGGAATCATATTGCTATCGGCCGCCCTACAGGAGCTTTGTGAGCCTGAGCCATTGGAGAGCCTTCTATTATGGGGTGGGTCCTAATTGGAGAGGATGTCCATGGTCACGTAGGTGATGATGATTACTACAAACATGAGTTTGATGAGGTGTAACCTCATATGATTACATGGTGGCCCTATAGGTTATACCAGTGGCCTGAGGATGTGGTGAAGCTTAGCACATCGATGGTTGACCACTTTTTTTTGTAGTAGGAGATATATCATGGAGTGGTACAGAGTAGACCAAGTTCAACATCAGTTTGGACTCATTTAGGGGATTCTTGGGTCTGAGTTGTGGTATGCTCACCGATATAGGGAGGTCTTTCATATGGGGCCTTAGATCAGATTAGACTGAACAAGCGCTAGATTCTTTCAGGTGGATTTTCAGCCTTGGGTACAACATGTGCAGATAGCAAATCCTGGTACTACACAAGATTATGGAGGTTGGTATGCCACAATGTCACCTCATCGTTTAACGATTCCTCAAGAGGTATTAGATGCAGCAACATAGGGATTTGAGGCCTTAGATTCTTGGGTATAGTGACAGGCCCAGGAAGATCCATATGAAGGACCACGAGTAGGAGTTGTAGCACAAAAGATGTTTATTCAACTACAAGTTATTGTACAATAGTAGGCCTTAGTATGGCAAATAGATGGTAGTGCAGCCTCAGGTAGTGGCACCATAGATGCCCCAACAAGTTCCATTACAGGCACCATTCCGGCCACTGCCATCACCCCGTCACATTAGTCCACCGATAGATGGAGGTGGAGAGCAACAGATGGAGGAGGATCTACCCCTTGATGAAAAACACATAGATGTTGATGTTATGTAAATTGAGGATATACCAGATGAGGATATTCAGGATATACCAGCTGGTGGACAAGTGGCTTCCTTACAACAACAATTACAATAGGTAGTGGCCTTACAGCTCTAGGCCATAGCAGAGAGGGACCAGGTGATAACTGAGAGAGATCAACTCATTACAGAGTGAGATCAGGCCCAGAAGGAGAGAGATGAGATGATGAACGAGTGGGATCAGGCCACTACCGATGATCTACAAGTGCAATTTGAGAGAGACTAACTTACTACAGAGTGAGATTAACTATGGATTCAGTCGACCAGTGTGAGAGTAGAGTGTGATGCACTGCAGCAGGACACCACTACTCCAGGATTACAACAATTTATTGGTCACAATGCTATTATAACAGGTGAGGCTACATACTATAGGATGTAGTACTAATTTGTCGTTTTGGTCGATCAAAGAGTTCCTGAGTATAGCCGGATAGTTGGCACTTCATTTCATTCTAGGTCTCAGAGGAATTTACGATAAGTACAGGGTCCTTCAGGATGGAATGTTTCAAAGCAGCATGGCTCAACACAGTATGGTACAACACTTCTTTCAGCATCTCAGATGCCACCTTCTAGTGGCAGACCCACACCAGGGTAGTCCAGGTGAGGGCTCGAGTCATGGCTGACTCTGTTTACTTATGTACCTAGATGTATATTTTTGGTGTATTGCCTCGATATGAAGGCATACTTTTGTACAGATTTATATTTACTATTTTTTATCATGTCTCATGATGAAGGCACTTTTTTGTACATATGTACGTTATATATCATTTTTTAATATGCCTTGTGATGAAGGAACATTTTTTGTATAGATTCCCATGATGGCTCATTGTATCGGATGTATTTTTGAGACACACTATTTTGTACACGGACATTTATATTTACGATGATATATGATGATTGATGGATTATCAATGTATCACAATTTTCTTATGAGATATCATGTTTTAATTTGTATGATTATGTTTTGTATCACATGTTGTTAGATTAATGATATAGCCTTAGATGACGTCATATTATATGTTGATGAGATAATTTGATTAAAACATGTTTTTATTTTTGATATTGGTGTGGGGGGAAAGATTTTTGATCATGCGCAACCCCTCATGCCCCATTGATGATACAATACATGATAATTAGCTATAGTATACATGTATGATGTAGACTTAGCTTTTATTGATATATGATGTATAGATGTGGTGATAGATGATATGATGATAAACTCTATAAACAAACACAACTTAATCAAATCTACTCTAACCAAAACAACACAACTATATACAAGTATGCAAGATAAAATGAACCAAATATAAATGCCTAACAGATTAAAGTAACACTCAATCTATTTAAACAAATGAATCCAATTTACAACATACGGTACAAAAATACAATGCAATCAAAACCATACAAACCAACAACTAAAGTAAGCAAACTACTTATCTTGTTTTTGTGGGACAGTTTCGAAATGTTTTATGTTGTTTTGGTCTTTTCCTAAGACATTTTTCTATTGTTTAGGAGTTTTTTGATGAAACATATGTGAAGGTTTAGTATTTTCCGACTAAGATATATTGATGTTTAGGGATTTTCAAATAAGTTATGTGAATGTTTTTGATGTTTTTAAAGAAGTTTTCTGAAGTTATATATAGGAAACGAAGAAGCGTGGTTTCCCCCAGTGTTAGATGGGATATACAAGGGCATAATCCCACGCGATGTGAAATAAGAATCGATGCAAAGCTTCCCCTAGTGTAAGATGGGGATGTTCAAAGGGAAACCCTTTGCACCTAAAGAGTAGGATCAACCGGATCAAGGCTAAGAGGGACATGCTCAAAAGTAGCTCAAATAGCGGCTAAGACTAGCTTAGGACAAAGTTATCACAATCCTAGACCTAAAGTTCTTGTGAATAACGGACCCTCTGATGGCGTTGGAAATCAGTTTTCACCAAATGAATTTCCCAAAGTACCACCATTACGTGGTTTTCACTATTGGACATACCTTTTTATTTCTCTTTTTCTTTTTCTGTTCTTTTATACTTTTTTATTTTTTTGATATTTTGAGAAACCCTTTAGATCCAAGCATAGAACCACTTAAGAAGAACTGCATTCATAGGCTCTTTGAGATCTTGACCATCTGAATAGGCCATCTTGTAGGCTCCTTAACCATATTTTTCCACCACAACATATGGCCCTAGCCATTTAGTTTCAAACATACCCTTCTTCTCTTGATATTTGTTGGTGTTCTTTTGATTCTCTTTCAACACCAGTTATCCTACCTCAAACTGGCAAGGTGTCACTCTTTTATTTTAACTTCTCCGCACTCAATCCTGATACACTTTAAGGTGGTTCAAGGCATGAATTCATTTCTCATCCAATAGTTCTAACTCTTCTAGTCGAGCTACTCTGTAATCCACTTCATTCAAGTAGTCCCTTAGCTCGATGCACAAAGAGGGGATTTCGATCTCTAAGGGTAGTACATCTTCTAAGCCAAATACTAATGAGTATGGAGTAGCACCTATAGGGGTGCAGATGGATTTTCTGAATGCCCAAAGGGTAGGGTGAATTTGTAGATGGCAATTACGGCCTGTGGTATTCACCATCTTCTCCATGATGCAAATGAGAGTTTTATTTGATGCTTATACTTACCCATTACCTTAAGGGTAATAGGGGGTTGATAATTTGAGGGATATCTAAAAACATTTGCATAACGCTTTCACAGCCTTATTCTTGAATGATTTTCCATTATCTGTTATAATAGCAGATGGGATGCCATATGAACAAATGATATGGTTCATTATAAAATTTAAAATTTGAGCCCCTTCAACATAGGTAAAAGGAACAAACTCTACCCATTTGGTGAAGTATTCAATTGCGGTTATAATGAACTTGTATCCATCCGAGGAGATAGGATATAGTTTTACTATTAGATTGAGACCCCACTTTGAGAATGGCTAGGGTGTTGTGATTGG
This sequence comes from Taxus wallichiana var. yunnanensis, assembly GCA_018340775.1. Classification (NCBI taxonomy): domain Eukaryota; kingdom Viridiplantae; phylum Streptophyta; class Pinopsida; order Cupressales; family Taxaceae; genus Taxus; species Taxus wallichiana. Next base: position 757,768,422 of record CM031241.1, read on the forward strand.
TTGCAAGGATTACGTTGGTGCGTGTATCAACTTTCCATACTTCTGACAATCCAAGCATTTATTTAGATGATTACAACAATTATGCTCCATGGTAGGTCAATAGTAGCCTACTCTAAGTATTTTCTTTGCTAGAATGATCCCGTTAGTATGAGCCCCACAGATGCCTTCGTGTACCTCTTTAATCACTTGAATGGATTCATCTAAATTTAAAAAACATAACAGATTCCCATCATAGCCTCGGTGAAAGAGGGTGCCCCCAAGCAAGGTATAGTGGGCTATACGCTAGATGAGAGTGCACTTTTTAGCACGGGAAATGTTTGTGGGAAAGGTTCCGTCATGAAGGTAATTCAATATTTCAGAGTACCATGAGGAAAAGGGACCAACAACCTCACATACCAAATAGGAATCTGGTAAATCATATGCCACTGTTCGTAGATGTTCAACAAAGAATAGCATATCATTACTAGTTGGTGGAATGTTCAACATGGACCCAACTATAGCCATAGGGTCTATGGCTCTATTTTGGGCCCTTGGTATCTACTAAAAAGTGACCTTCTCAAAGAACTCCTTTAAAGAATCAACCATTCTTTTGTACGGAAGGAGTTTCTTATCTTTTACCTTGTATTCATCTGTTACTTACTTAATGATTAACATGGAGTCTCTAATTATATTTACTCACCTAACATCCCATCTAATAGTGAGCTTCATTCCTACAATTAGAGCCTCATATTCCATTGTATTGTTCGTACATGGGAATCTAAGTCTGAATGCTTGGGGAATCATGTCTCCTGTGGGAGTGATCAACACGACTCTAACACCTGAACCATGATAAGTAAAGGAGCCATCAAAGTAGGGTTGCCATATGACTAATTCCTTAAGGTATTTGTGGATGCATCTGGGAGTTCCAAGTTCAATGGCTCTATACCTGGTAGTGGGGCCTCAACTATCTGATCTGCTAAGACTTGTCACTTTAATTATTTATGATAGACATACTCGATGTTAAATTAGCTAAGAAAGATGATCCGTTGGAAATCTTCCCTATGAGTGCAAGATTTGACAACAAGTAATTTAAGGGATCCACTTTGGAAATGAGCTTGACCTTGTGATTGAGTAAATAGTGGCATAGCTTCTAGAAAGTGAAAACCACAACCAAGCAAGCCTTCTCTATCTACAAATAATTAAGCTCGTAAGCTATCAATGTTTGACTCAAATAGTATATCACTTTTTCTCTCTGCTCTTTATCATATTGGGCTAACAATGCTCCAATTACAAACTGTGTAGTAGATATGTATAGTAGTAATAGTTCTCCTACCATGGGTGGCATTAAAACAGGGGGTTTAGTAAGATAGCTTTTGAGAAAGGTGAACGCCTGCTGCTGATCTAGTCCTCAGTGATAACTCACATCCTTCTTAAGTAGATGTGTGAAGGTGTGACACTTGTATGCTAGTTGAGATATAAACCATCTAATAGCATGTATCTTTCCTTAAAAGCTCCGCAGTTATCGATGTTGGTAGGAGGAGGCATTTCCATTATTACGGAAACCTTTGTTGGATCTACTTTTATTCCTCTCCTAGATACAATGAATCATAATCATTTCCCATATAATATGCCAAAGACACACTTCTTCGGGTTTAGACGGACTTTATAGTCCCTTAGAAGCTAAAAAATGTGTTGCAAGATTTCTGGGTGCTCTTCATGAGTCCTAGATTTTTCCAATATACCATCTACGTAATCCTCCATGATATCACTAATCATATCATGAAATATTACCGTCATTTCCCATTGATATACTGCACCTACATTCTTGAGGCCGAAGGACATAAATTGGTAGCAGAATGTTCCCCATGGGGTAGTGAAAGTTGTCTTGTGTTGATTATCCTCTACAATATTTATCTAGTTGTAACCTGAGAATCCATCCATGAGTGATAACATCTCATACTCAGTAGTTGAATCGACAATCATGTCCATGTTAGGGAGAGGAAAGTCATCTTTTGGACAAGCCATTAATGTCTCTAAAGTCAGTACACACTCTGATACCAACTAGATATTTCTGTACTAAAACTACATTGGAGATCCACTTTGAGTAGTATATAGGCCTTATGAAGCCTACTTCTAATAACCGTTCTAGTTCTGATTTTACTAGCAAGGTCATACGAGGATGCATTTTGTGAAGATTCTTCTTTATAGGCTTGGCATTTGGGTGTATAACTAAATTGTTCACCACTAGGGCAGGATCAAGTCTTGGTATGTCTGCATACAACCAAGTGAAAATATCTGCAAACTCTCTCAAAAGTGCTGTAAAATTTTATGTTCTCTGACTAAGAGGGAATCTCCTAGTTTAATAATCCGAGGTAGGTTCTCTGTGCCGATGTTGATATTTATAGTCTCCTCTACCAGTATCTTGGATTCATCTTCCATGAGCGTATCATCCAGAGGGAGATTAAGATCTTCTTCTTCTAAAGGGAATTCCACATGATCTTCATCTTTCATTGGTGACACTATTTTATCCAATGGTTTTTCATCTTATTTGTTCTTTAGCGCCTCAAAAAGGTTTTCACTATACGACTTGGATTTCTTTTTTCCACAAGGATTTTCAATGGAACTTTTTCCCTTGCATTATTGTTCACTTACGTTACCACACAATGCTTCCTCCTCTCTAAAGTACACACATGTGTTGAGCTAAATGGAGAATCCCTTTTGTGGTCATTTCTTGGGATACTGTATCTGATGCCAAGGAACTTTCCGATAGCCTCATCATTATGAAACACGTCAACTACTATATGTTGTTGTTGGTCCCAATTCAAAAGTGATGGGTATATGATATTCAATGACTGGGTTGTAGGGGATATGGCGGGTCTTATGGTAAGGATAGTCATATTAGAAAATAGGTTTGTGGTGGTGAGGTCTTCGTAAAGACTACACCGGGAATCCATTTTTCACTTTCATCTCTGTATAAACTATCCTCACTCTCAAAAGAATCATACTCTTCATCTGAGGGGTGAACTTCATACAAATGAGTTCCTAGATTGGATTTACCCACTATGCGACAAGGTATTGGAAGAGCTTCCAATGTACCTTGTTCTTGATAGCCATAACCACATCCTTTATACCTCATGGTAAGCATTATGCGGTTAGGAATGATATACCTATATGATTTGTATCATAAGACCATTTCATCATCTTGAGGATGAAGAACTATATCATGCGAATTATTTCTTCTTCTAGTAGATTACATGAAATGAAGTTCTTGAAAGGGAAATTATCCCTAGATCTTTTAAATTTATAGCATGGTCTACCATGCATTTGAGCTAATAGGGGAGCATTTTGAACCATAAGGGCTTGTTGCAGATTATACTCTCTGAACCACTTGGTATGACCTTCATCTCCCATGTAACAAAAGGAGTTTCTGAGATGAACGCACCATTTTCATTGAGAGATAAGGTGTCTGGATCCACTCGTGAAGCGGGGGCCTCAGACTGTACTGGAATAGTCATCTCTTTAGAAGGACACTCATAGATAGTGGGGAAATAACCTGACAATGCTCTGCAATGAGCAAAGGGTTGAGGATCTCCTTGAATTATAAGAGTATGTCCTTCATAATGAAACTTTAAACACTAATGGTATGTAGAAGGTATGACTTACATGACATGAATCCATGGGCGGTTGAGTAAGATGTTGTATGGTAGCTCCAAGTCAAGGACGTGGAATTTTTTATCTTGACTTATAGGACATACTTCCATTGTGAAAGTTATCATACCTGTTTATTTATGTTCCTCATTGTCATATGCCTTGATGGTGATGACCTTTATTTCTAAATCAGGTTTGGTGCATCCTAGCTGATGTACTAATTTGAGAGTACAAATGTTAATACCTGATCCACCATCCACAAAAACTCACTTAACTTATTACGGTTTATGATGACTTCAATGTGTAAGGGAAGGTTGTGAGAAGGACTTTCTCTTAAGGATTTTGTATGGCTGAAAGTTATGTGCTCTAATGGTGCGATTTGCATTATCATAGCTTGTAAGTGTGTTCGGTCAACATCAACAGATACTCCTAAACTTTGCAAGGTTTTGTATAATATGTCCTTATGAACATTAGATATCTTCAGAAGTTCTAAGATTGAAATATTAGCCGTCATATTTTCTAATTGGTCTAAGTCATCATAATGACTTTTTTGATTAGGATGGGGAGAATAATACAAGCCAGTCATGTGTTGCCATGACACACTCTCTTGTCTGATCTTAATTGTGTTGACATGTTCAACTGGTGAATCTACACAACCTATTAAAGCATCAAAATGGTCTCTATTTGACACGTAATTGGAATTTTTACTTTGGGATGACTATCCCTGATCTGGATTTTCCTTTCCCTTATTACTGTGCTTTGGGAAAGGTTCTTTAAAGATATCCAGTTCTTCATTTGGGGATTTGGTAGAGGTAGTAGCACCTTTTTCTATATCACCACTATCAATTATGTCTTGGATGTAATGCTTTAACGTTAAGCACTTATCAGTTTTATGACCCTTAACACGATGAAATCTGCAAAATTCATTTTCCCTAATCTATGATGGTTTAGGTGCATCATCCCCGTAGGGTTTTTATTTAGGGTATTGGACCATATTGAAAACCTCTAACTATTTTAATATTGATGATGTCAAATTAGAAAGAGTGAATGTACGATGTTTGTACTCCATAGGTGGAGCTCCCTTTGCAAGATTCAAAGGTGTGTGGTTCTATATGGCTTGTACTCTTTTTTTGTCCACTATTCCATCACTAACAACATTCTTGTTCTTATTGGTAACAAATTTGGGTTTTTCGTTAGTCTTGGTATCATTTGATCTCGTGAAAAGGGTTGTAAGGTCCCTCTATTTAACAATGCTTTTTCAATTTGAGTCCCTTTTTCAATGACCTCCTCAAATGTGTTTCCACAATGCATCTGCAAGTGGAACGTGATATCTAGGTGAAGGTTGGAAAAAATATGCTTATCAACTTCTTTTCAGGTATGGAGCAAGGGAAGTGGCTAGTTAACCCTCTCCAACATTGTAATAATGCAACAAAGTTTTAATTATTTATTTGTTTAGCATTTCATAGATCTATCATGGTAACATTTTTCTCTATATTAAAAGAGAAGTGTCATACAAAACGTTTTGCTAGTTCAGGCCATGTTGATATGGATCCCTTAGGGATGTGTACAAACCATTATAGCATCATTACTCCTAAAATTCATGGAAACAAATGGATAAGGTAATTTTTGTATGTGACCTCTTGACAAGCCATGAAAAAGTCTTTAATATGATCTCTAGGATCACCTTTTCATTTATACTTATCAAATTTTGGAAAGTTAAAATGTCTTGAGAAAGGAACTTGTAACATGGCTTTGTCAAATGGGTAGGGACATAACTCATCGAACCGGTACTTCTTGTTACTACTACTGGTTTGGCCTTCTTGTAATGCTTGAAGGGAATTCTTCATGGTAGACCATTCTTGGCTAAAGAGTTGGTCTTGTGTAGGTGGTGGTGCAGGTTTATACAAATAATTAAATCTAGGTGTATTTCCCACTTTGTTGCTTACGTAGAAATATTCGTGAGATTCCTTGGGTTCCTCTTTATGAGGGGTGTTAGTGCTAACGTCATGATAATGAGTTTTTGGTTTATCTTGTTTCAAGGGTTTAACCACTTTCTCTTTGTTTACATGAGATGTTAGGCTAGCCAATTAGTGAATTAGAGACTGAACCTTTGTTGTTCTAATGTTATCTCTTTGGTAGGTATCTCATTATGATTTTCATTAGAGGGAGGTTGTGTGTGATGAGTATGTGCCTCGGTGTCTTCACAATGGGTTCGACATGAGGTATGTGATAATAACCATCATTTTCAAAGGGTATTTCCTCATCATTTTGTCTTCCTAAAGTGGAGGTATGATTAGGGTTCAAGATATCACAAACACTCCTAAAAGGGATTTCTACTTCCTCTTCTCCACAAACCATCCTAGCAATAAGGGAAGGATCCATCGTAGTGGGTAATTTCACCCCTAAATATACGACTCGTCTTAACACTTCATGCTTATTCTAATATATGTACTCATCAAAATGGATGGAATGGAGTTCCATATCCATGCGAGGAGAATATTCCTCACCACTACTATGATCTACCATGACATCCTCTTGAAGAGACTTTTTACCTCCAAAGATTCCAGTTTCTATCTTTCGAGACCCTATTCTCATAATAGACATATTTTGAAGCAAGGGGTTGATCGCGAAAGGTTTCCACTAAGGTTTAACAATGAACTCTATGGAAATTTATGCAGCGTAATGATTCAAAAGTCATCACAAAGAACGCAAGACAAAAAATGACTAAGAATCCAAAGGCTCAATGTGAACCTAGGATCTCAAAGAATAAAGAATGTCTAAAATGATCTATCTATCAAGAACTCATAGACAAAAACTATCAAGCACACAACTATAGAATAACCAAACAAATAGTCTACTCCCTATGTTTTTATAAGAAAAGTTTGAGAACCTGATAGTGACAATACAATATTACCACCTAGGTCAAGTTTAGAAATAAACAATACCTAAATACTAATAAAGTATTGATGCAATCCTCCAACAAAGTATACCAAAACTAGTTTAGGAAACAAACAATGTCTAAGTCCCTGAAAGTGGAAGTTATGAATGTGAGCAACATAACAACAATATTTGGGAAAGGCAATCAAGATTTTTAGAAAAAGAAAGATTCTAGTACCAAAACAATGTCACCCCAATGCTAACAATGCAACGTCAACACCCTCAAAATCTCAAGACAAAGTTGGAATAAAAACTATGCCTAAGTATACTAAGGAATTATTACCAGTGCGAGTAGCGTAACACTACAATATGGAGACTTAAACAAAGTTCCACAATGGAAACAAGATGTAAGTATCACAATTGTAAAGCTATAATTCAGGTAACGTAACAAATATAAGGAAGAAAATGATAAGACAACCTAACTAGAATGATAATAAGTCTCAATATGGGTATGAGACAAGGGGCCTACTAGGAAATGAGCACGTACCATTCACACTTTCAACACTTGCATTCCAAAATTGCAACCTAGTCATGCAAGTAGACTACAAAAGTGGTGGACACATTATTCCCAGCGGTATCCATATATGTCATCTACTCTTTTATCCCAAAATGGGCAACAAGAGAACAAAGGTGTAGACCAAATGAGGGTGAAAAAAACTAAGTATACTTTGCCAAAGTTTCACCTTGCCTTAAGGAAAATGAAAAACTAGAGAAAAGTAACACATCGTAAGTTTCGTGATGAAATATCATGTGGCCCCAACTTTAAAAGATTCTTTCACTTGTTCGAATAACAAGAGTTAGAATCTAGTAAAGTAGAAACTTTGTGAGAGCTCTCAAGTATACTATCTAAGACAAAATTGGCTCCAAGATGGCAAGATTCCTAATGGTTCTCTCACCTAGGTTGTCACAAGATATCTAGAGCGAGCTCAATTTACCTTGGTTTCCTAAGGAGTATCTCGTCTTTACTTTACCCCCTTCAGTATAATGAGTACCGAAGTGCGTTTAGTTATACTTTCATGAGGGTCACGATATATATATCTTTAACTCTAAATTTCAAAGGAATACTAGTCAAGTGGGAATTTGGAGCACTTACCCATTTTCTTCACAAGGTTCCCTCTTGTGTGAACTACTTGTGGGTTCCTAGAACCACCCCTCTTGTGAGATTAATACTTATTCCAAATAGGTTATGTTCTAGTTGAATGGATGAGCTTTAGCTCTTAACCAACCTGAAAATCAAGTGTGTTGAATAGTGGTGTATTTTTTAATCTTTTGGATTAAGTAATGTGGTTTTATCCACCTTTGGAAACCTACAATCACACGTGAAAATTAGATTTTTGTTTGAATGGAGTTCTTTGACTAGCGTTAGGTCCTTCACACAAATGATTAGAAGTCTAAAAATATCCACAATATCATAAAAAGAGGATTAAGTGATGTTTTTGATTCCCAAGATGACACTAGATGCAAGGGAAGAGCATACACAACAAGTAACCCTACTAGATAGAAATTAAAAACTTGTAAACCAATTAACTACCATGAAAGTTTAGTGAAAAAAAAACAAATTTTATTCCCCAATTAATTCAAGTGCTTTTGAATGAAAAAGACTAAACTTGCTTTTGGTTCCCAAGATCACACTAGGTGCAAAGTAAGAGCATACACAAGTGTTTGCCTTGATTATTTACTAAGGAAAATCTCTTAAACTAAAATATTAAGAATATCAAAGATTAATGATTTTTCTTACTTACTCTAAAATAGCAATAAGTGGTTTACAAGTGCTTTTGGTTCCCAAGATCACACTAATTGCAAGGGAAGAGCATACACACCCTATTCAAAACTCAAACAAAGCATGAAAAATCACTTATCAAACCTAAGTCAATTTTGTTAGGAACATTTCTCTAAAATAAATAAATTGATAAAAACAAAGTTTAAAAACCTTTAAAAATAATGACAGGGATCCTAAAAAATAGAAGTAAAAAATTATGAACTTTGGTAGAAATTTACCTAAGTGCACAGGTGCACGCCCTAATTATACAGGCGCGGGTCTAAGTGCATAGGAGTGGGTCTGAGTGCATGGGCGTGGACTTGGAATCATATGCATGCCTCTATCAAAAATGCACAGTCGGTGGTGCATGGGCGTGTCCCGAGAGGTGTAGGCGCACCTCAGATTACACAGGTGTAAGTCTATGATAGAGACCAAAATTTCAATGTTGCACAGGCATGGCTAGAGAGGCACAGGCTCAGCTCTAGGGGCATGGGCGTAGACTTGAATGAACAAGTGCACTTTTGCATGCACAGCACGAACTTCAAATCACTGGCGTGACCTTTCTTGTAGGTGACTAAAATATGATATTTGAGTGGAATTTATTCAAAAAGATTAAATCTTTGTGATTTTGAAGCATTTTTGATAGGGCTTCACCTTTTGATATCCTGCAAAGAACATGAAAACACAACTTCTACCACTAATCTAGTTGAAATAACTAATTAGTTTAAAAATTGATCTACAAAAACTTTGAAAAGTGCTCTAAAAAACTTGAAAGTAAGCTAGTTTAACCTAGAAAACCTGAATTTAATCTAAGAATTTGAAGTTAATCTAAGAAAACTTGAAATCTAAAAATTTAAAACTATGTTAAAAGGCTTGAAAATGATGTGCAAATGGGGTTTTCTCCCACCGGGCATGCCAAATGATAACACCCTTTACTTTCACTACAAATTAAACTATTATAAATATCAACACCATAATGATCTAAATCTAAATGCAAATCTAAGGAATGAAACATCAATGATAAAATCTAAACAACATAACAATGGAGATAAAATGGAACAAACATCTAAAATCTAAACATGTCTACTAGTAGATTTGACTAACATAGACCTAAATAGATCTAGGAGCAATCAAATTGGGTATGGTTACTACTCCACAAATGGTGAAGAGATCTCTCTAGCACAAGACTACAAGGCCATGCTAGATATTCTCCTACTAACCATAATGAAGGCTTTAGGCTCTTTAACATATGTATTATATGAGGCTACTATCAAAATCATGGTGTAAAGTTGGATTTTATAACTTAGACATTTCTATAGTTTTCCTTTTGGGAGAAACTTGTATTCTAATGCATGTGGGGATAAAAAGTACTAAAAAGATTAGAATTTCTAATCATAATTAGTGAATTATTAAGTGATTAAGAGGTGTGGAGCCTTAATCAACCACTTAGGGTAAACTAGGAGGCTAGGATAAGCTTTTGAAGCTTACTGAGACGTGGAGGTGAATGGGCTGATTTTGAGTGGTTGGAAGAGGAGTTTAAGCTAATAGTAGGGTATATTGACCAAAACAAGGGTAAATTAGGTGTAATTAGCTAATAACGCTATTTGTTTCCCGAAGAGGATAAAAAGTTACGATTTGACGTCGATTGGCATCCTGAATGTGGAAAAGGGTGGATAATTAACAAATAAGTGTTAATTAAACATAATAGAGGGAAAATGTTAGTTAATTAGCAAAAATCACTAATTATAACGGAATTGGTAAGAATGAGAGTGATTTGCTTGCTTTTAGAAATAAGATTGCAAAAGCAGAATTTACGTATCTACACCACCATTAAGAGGTAAGGTTTCAACACCAAAGACAAGATGTAGGCAAGTAAGTGTACCTTTCTCTATTCCCAATCTCACGCTACTAGTAAGAAGCATGGGCTCGTCACCAAATACTGTGAAGGATGAAAGGGGTAACCATTTTGAATATATTTGTATTTATTTATTTTTCCTTTTTTTATAATTTTCTTATAGGAAAGATAGTTTTCCCCCAAATCTCGACCCCACGTGACTATTAGGGTGTAAGGGCTCATCACCTTAGACTGAGATGGGAAGACAAAATATTTTGGAAAAATTTTTTAGGGTTTTCTTGTTAATGAGAGAGCTTCTTCGAAAGGAGGGTTTGACATTAGTAATCTTCTAGAAAAGACTGTAGGTAAGAACATCGAAATGGAAGAATCTAGAATAGGGATGAGATACATAATACCCCATAGGAAAAATATTATCTTATATATTATACATGAAGAGTGTGAAGATATGATAATGATATGATAGAGATATCTACCAATAGACGAAACAATTAAAACAATTTGTACAAGTGGCCTACCCTAGTGTTGAGAGTACTCGTGAATGAGAAGTTTTTGATTCATCACTTTTGATTTTCAAATAGCACTTTGATGAGGGGTTTGATACACCAAATATTTTTTCTCTTTTTTCTCTTTTTGATTTTTATGATTTTTGATAGATTAGGTTTTACAGTGGACTCATAATTATGGAAGATGTCCATGGTTATGAGATTTTATTGGTCCTAATGTACGATATTTTGGCGGGGGAAAGTACACAAAGATGGGGGACCAAAAATCAACCAAATTTTCAATTTGAAGTGAAACGCGGGCCCATTTTGGAAAGTGCAGTCACATTATGAATTACTAGGATTGGTAATTACCAAGCCTAAAATACAAGCATGTTATAACCCACTCGAGTTATGATGTGAGTGCACTATAACGTGAGATCGTTATAACGCGCTCATATTCTTGTTTGCAATGTTGTATATGTGTATTTGGGAGGGAGATATTTACAAAAATAAATGTTTATGTATAAGAAATAATAAAATGTAAATTTATTTTAATAAATATAAGAAATTAGGGTCACTTTTCACCTTATGGAACTAGTCTCAAAGCTCCATAAGTCAAATTTTAGAAGATATTTTTTCATATTCTAATCTAGTCAGTACATAGGTACATTTCAAGATTTCAGCATTCATCCTAAAGCTTTTAGGGTTTAAATTCTAAAATCGATATCTTCTTTGTGAAATAATATAGTCATTGTTTATGTTTTGGGGTCTTCTTGATTGTTTATTGACATTTATAGGAGTTTTAGATGTGTGAAAACTATATTTTATAAAACTCACAACTCCCAAAGGTAGCAACAATTGCTTGAATATATGGACTCATGCAATTCCTTATAACACATAATAAATCAAAACACATATGTAAGATTTTATCGATTCAAATAATCAAGGGAATGGTCATCATGAGGTCTGTGAAGGATCTAAAACATCATGAGGACAATGGGTGCAATCAGGAAAATCATGAGGTCTATGAAGGATCAAAAACATCAAGAGCTTCATCGAGATTCAAGCCACCAAGGGAATGGTCATAAGGATCATGATAAGATAAGATCACCATGAGTGATGGTGGAAATCATCCCAGGCTCACAAACAATGCATATTTTATGAGAGTGTTTCTAAATACTTAATCAATACTTGGTAATGAACTCACATCTTACAAGTCAAGGAGGTGGATTTTGTAGTTTTTCAGTACATTGTGAAGGTCAAGAACATGGAATTCATTCTCGTACATTCCTCCAAGTTTCATTCATGGATCAATCCTTATATCATGAGGAGGAAACATATCTATATGAGGAGAAATTGAGAAAGAGGGTGTACAGACATCATAAACATGCTTCCACTCATGTGACATCTTGGTCAAGGGGTGAATTGTGATATTAAGAAGACACCATCATGTTCAAAGGTGAAATGTGAGGCTCAAGGAGTGAATTGATGATCATGATATCCTGACTCTACCATTGTGTCAAAACCTCTTCGAGAAACAAATAAAAATTATTTAGTTAGGATACTAGAGGCATCCATGACCATCATGTGTGAAGGATCAAGAAATCACCTATTCTCATTAGAGGGATATGAGAAAGAAGTGTATGAGCATCCTAAATATGATTCCATTTAAGGAGGATTTTGAATCCAGGAAGGATAAGAGGATGATATTCATATGGAAATGTTTTCATGTGAGTTGATTAACCTAAAAATGAAAAACTTAAACCATGAAAACCAAGCCACAATGTGAAATCTTTCTCCCAAATCTTCATGAATCCCTCTACGGGCCAACCTGCCTCCTGTATCATAATCACCTTGTCCTTAAAGGTATTCCTATTGCATTGGGTGAACATGTATAAGTTTGTAAAAAGGTGTAACAAGGTCCATTATTCCATTCATTTAAGTGCATTAAAAGACTAATTCTTCGAAAAAGCCTAAAAAGGCCAATTTTGGCCATTTTGGAGCCTGTGTGCATCCTCTGAGAGGGTTATGAAAATTCCTTAAGTATCCAAAGGTGTTATTTGAGAGCCTTTGAGGTTACGGAATAAGTTTAGGAATATTTAGGAAATTTATGACCATTAAGGGACAATATTTTCAACAATAGGTTTTCATGTGTAAGGAATGAGAAGGAAAATTATGAACCTTGACTTATCTAGCTGATTCCTGGGAGCTCAGTAAGTAGTTAGGAGGAAAACAAGTAGGCACCAGAAATATTGAATTATCCTTTAAATTTCAAGATAATCCATTTTGATTAAAAATCATATAATATTTGACCCTAAACCATTTTCCTAAGCTCATGCGGAAAAAAAATCAAGTTTGGTGTCTAAAAATGAACATCCAAGGAAAAACTAGCTTTCGAAATCAGGAAAAATCACACTATAGAAACTATTTCATCCCCTCTGCTCCCTATGGGATAAAGGGGACATGAGGGAAATAAAATTTTGACCTCATTCTCCTACCCAAGTCACACTTTGGACACACGGGTGTCCCCACTATCCCTTATGTCCCCATGGTACAAGGGGGACAAGAGGGACCTCATCCTAATTGTGGAAAAAGGGAGTCATCTTTATTAAATCCATTTTTATTAAGGGAAATCATGTGGATCAGAGTGTGACAAGGAACATATTAGGGTGTCAATGTGTGTAATAGAAATTCACTTAGACAACAGGTGCCATCAGGAAAATGACGAGGTCTGTGAAGGATCTAAAAAATCAAGAACCTCATTGAAATTCAATTCATCAAGAGAATGATCATCATGAGCATGATGAGAAAGGATCGTCATGAGTGGTTATCGTAGTCATCTCAAGCTCACAAATGGTTCATATCTCTTAAGATTCTTTCTAAACACTTAATCAATACTTGGCAATGTGCTCTCATGTTGCAATAAGGAGTGGATTTCAAAGTGATTCAATGTATTTATAATTCAAGAAGATGGAGCTCACCCTCAAAAATTCCTTCAAGTCTCATTCAAGGATCAATCCTTCCATATAGAGGTGGAAACCTATTTCCATGAGGATAAATCGAGCGAAGAGGTGTCTAGATACTATAAGCATGTTTCCACTCATGTGACATCTTGGTCATCGAAGTGAATTTTGAAGTTAAAAAGGGTGTCATCATGTTGAAAGGTGAAATGGGAAGCTCATGGAGTATGTTGAGGATCATCATATCTTGACCCTTCCATCATGTTTAAACCTCTTCAAGGAACAAGCCAAGATGAGCTAGTCAAGTTATCAAGGCATTCACGACCATCATGTGTGAAGGATCAAGACATCATCTATCTCCATGAGAAGCATATGAGTAAAGAGCTGTATGAGCATCCTGAAGTTAAATCCATCTGAGGAGACTTTTGGAGCTAGAGGTTAGAGGATGATCTTCATATAGACAACCATGTATGCAAGAATGAGAAATCATTTGAGTTTCACTTGATGTCACTCACTTGGCAGTGTTCTTAAACACTCATTTGAACCTTGTAGTGTTATCACACTTCAAAGGAGGAAGTATATTGCAACCACCTCATTTCAGTTCAATAGGTGGCCACATGACGATAATTTCATTCCGTGATAATTTCTTCCATCTACATGGTGAATACCTACTTAAGTAAGTGAGAGATAATCACAAAATGGTTTGGGCATCATGGAGTTTATTTGTGATCACGAGGGTTAATTATGGAGGCCTAAAAAATTAAGAGAGTGATATTTTCTCTTGACTTTTAATTAGAAGAGAGCATATCATTCCCATTTGTAGACATAAAATCATACACTTTGGGTATTATTTAGTCCCAGTGTCATACTACTATTCATATGTTTTTTGAGTGAAGAAAGTACCAATCAACCCATGTCCTTTGGCCATTTTTCTTTACTTTTTTTCATCATTTTTGACCTTCCACATGTACTCACCTAGTTAGTTTTGTCATTTTGCATCATTCTACCCTTGAATGGGTTGCCTGGGCCAGTACTGGGGCACCCCAGGCATCATGGTTCCATTCAGGGTTCCCTGATCCTTTTCCTACTTTACCTCCATCTTTTGGGAACTTTCTAGCGAGTCGATCTTTCCATATTTTTAGTGGTCATCCTTGGTAGGGTTAATTACAAAATTAGAACAAGATAACCATATAACTATAAAGTTATAAGACCATAATGAGGGAACACGCACTAAGAACTACTACTACCACCTAAGGTTGCATCCATCTAGATCCATCAAAAAGGACAAAGGATGGCTCATCTGCATCACAATTCATAGGAGGTATTTTCTTCATCACTGATTACCAATGACATCTAGCATAGTATAGTGAAACACACATGATAGACAACAAAGACCTCATATCATCTAGTGACCCTGAAAGTTTCATTTTTGGACCTCCTACATAGACCAAGGTTCCCAAAACTCAGACTAGGGTGCCCCAAGTTCCCTCATCCCTCTTCAGGAACCCCAGTACAACTAGAAAGTTCATTTCTACATCTGTTGGAGCTCCTGTGTGGCTGCCTCTAAATTTAGTTCATCTGGTTTGTTCTGAGACATAGTCCCGAAGAATCGTCGAATCAAGCTAAGTTATTTCTAACCCTCCTTGAGCATTTAGGGTTTATTATTTTATCTAATTAATTTCTTGGGTCATTCCTTTCATTTATTTAGTTGTAATTTACTGCTTTATATACATCTATATTAAACTATCATAGACTACCATATTTTCATTTTAGTTTAATCATTTTAGTGAACCCATCCTCAATCTTCACTCTTAGGATCCTCATTTTTCCTCTATCATGGCTCCTGAATTTCCTCAATTTTATTTGTATGACTTACTTAAGATACATCCTAACTATCAGGTTATTCTACAAAAAGCCTTAGACACCATATATCATCCCCAAAATACACCACCACATGAAATAAGTCCTATATTCAATTGTTTATATGATGACCCTAGTCCTATTTCTCCTCCATCTAATCAACCCCTATTGGAATCAATTTAAGATTTACATTCTTTGTTTCAAGAAAATTTTATGGCTATGGAATCTAAAATTACATCTCTCGAATATGAAATCCAACAGCTTAAGGATGCCTCTCAAGCGCATGTTTCTTCTCCTTTTACATATCATTTTATGTCTTCTACATGTGCTCATGTTACCAAACCTCAATTCTTGCCACTTCCCACACCTCTCAATTTTGTAATCAATGATAAGAAACAATATATTATTCCAAATATCACAATGTATCGATTAATCAACTTTCCATCTACTCATGGTTATCCTCCTTATCGGATTACAAAATATCAGGTTCTTCCATATTGTAACTATCATCAAATTAATGGACATATTAAAAATAATTGTTATGCTTTACAATGAAGAATCAAACATATTAAGTGTCAAAGTTTCATCTCATTCACCACAAAAAGTTGTGTTGAATGGTCCTCTCCACTTGTTACATCTAAATGAGTTCTTAAATATGATTCGTCTAATAAATAAAGTCACAAGCTGCCTAAGCAACCACCTCTGGTATCACCAAGTCAACATAAGAAAACACCTTTAAAAATTAGTTCAAGACCTCTTTCTCTCAAGTCATCTATAGCGTTACCAAGTAAAATTACGCACAATCCTCTTAAGAATGAGCACACTCCTCCTCCATTCAATGATATACAACATCACTAGGTCATGCTCAATAACCACCTCCTATAGTTAAACTTGTAATTCCACCATATGCTATAGACCATACCTATGTCAATGACTTTGACCCGGATGAAGCTTACTATGATGATGAACCATTTGATGGTCACACTCCTCTATCACCTCAATGTCCCATCATTTTTGTTAATGCAACTACTCCTTACATTGATCCGTTTAGTGTCTTTTGAATAGACTTATGTCACTTACATACTTGTGGGTATAACATCCTACACCCCACATCTTAGCATCAACTCATCTCCCATACTTGCATCGTTATACATCAATATCTTAGCATGGGCATATTCATCTATACTTTAGCATCATCATTTCCCGATGACACAATCTTGTGCTTTAGTTTAAACTTGACTATTTAGGGCATACTATACATGAACCCCACACACTGCATAATAGGTGTTACACATTGCATCTCTTCACACATATTTCATCATATGTCCTACATATTACATCATACACTCTACATTTAGTCTACATCATTTCAGCATTTGCACATCCATACATCATACATGATATTAATATTCATCATACATGTGTCACATTCCTATTGTCTATAATTCCAACATCACACACTCCTCATTTTACATACTACATAGCATGTACTTTACACTTTTATTCTATCTACACATCTTGCATTGCATCTTATACATTTTCCACTAAATATTCTACACATCACATGGTCATCTCTCATCATTACACACACTACATATTCTTCTACGTGCTGCACTTACTACCCTTTGACTCACTCTGGTTCCTTGATCTATACTCGACTATCAAGGGTTTACAAATCAAATGGACCTTATCATACTCACACGATCATCATTCATCCATCTATCATGCAAAATTCCTAGGATTAGTGACATACGTCTTAGGCTACATCACCACTCCTGCTATTTATCTTGTAGTGATATACACTTTAGAATAAATCATCACTCACATGCCCACCTTGTCATGATATACACTTCAAATATAGGGTCACACACACTCATATCTAAGTTTCATATCATCAACACACATACATATTCATCACAATGCACTACACACAACACACATTTTTACCATTTCTTGATAACACACTCTCATTTACAGTTCATTATTGACTAATGAGGGAGAAAACAAAATGAACCTCACTGCATAAATTTCCATTCACTCGGGGGTAACACGGTCCCTATCATCCATACTGCATTCCATTCCATGCATCCACATCATGTTGCATATCTTGGTTATTTTTACTCTTGCTCACATTTTTCTTGTACATGTTCGCTTATTACACATGATAGATAAGTTTCTTATATGTCATTATATTTACTATACACACATACACATTCACGTCCTTTTTAGTTGTGATCACAGATACATGTCTCTTACACACAACAGGGATGTTTGGCTACTACTACCACACACACCGATTCTTGGGGGCATCCACATACATATATTACAGGTGTTATTGTTTCATTTGGTACTTAACACATTACTATCTTGGTTATAAAATATTTTTACATACACGTTATCTTTCTAATATTCTAACGGGTGTTTCATGTGCAACACTTATTTTGTAGGGCCATTTGCTTCTATCCTTGTACACTACATTGTTTGTTCTTGCTTATTTGTATTTTCTATTATATGTGGGCCTTTCCCTTTTCTTGGTGTGTAATTTTTTTTTGTATGTGGCCACTACGGCCTTGAGTTTCTTGCAACATTGTGAGTGATGTCCCATGTTTGCAACCCACTTTTCACGGTATCTGATTGGATTCTTGCATGTTTACTTACTTTCTATCTTATACATTGTTTGTGTAGCTTACACTTATCTTCTACATACATGTTTGTTTATACTAACACTTGTTTCTAGCCACTTGTTTACGTGCACCTTGGTTTCTACCAATCGCATTCCCTTCCCCATACAAGGAACAATTTATGTGGTCGGTCCTCTTTTGGGGCCGCATTCTCCTATCAGCGATGTTGCATGTGCCCCCAAAGAGGGTGCCATCCTTTGGGGTTTACAAATACAAAACACTTTATACCGGTACAGTTAAATTTTCTGTCCTTTACATTATGTGTTATACATCGAGTGGGTTCAAACCGGTCTACGAACCCCATACATAGCGGCTTTATAGGATAGGGTGTCCTTAGCACATGCGGGAGAAATTAAAGGTTAGAGGATAAAACAAACCTTCCTCTCTAAACTGTCATGGCATTGGATCGCCCAAAAAACCAGACAGTATAGAGATAACTTCATTACTCTCAGGAAGTAGTTACAGGTTGAATAATAATGCAACTTTATCCCTACACTTCTTTGGCCAGTGGCATGAGATCGCCCAAAAAAATTGCACTTCACCGAAATTTATAGGATCCTTTTCCTCACCCTTTTTCTCGACATGGATCAGGTGCACATTTTCTTTTTTCATTTTCATTTTCATTCTTTTTACTATATACATTGGATTTTTACACATATACATGCGTATTTGACTACTTGATCATCTTCTCCTTTGCAAGTCAATCCGTATGAGAAGCAAGCAGTCAACAACAACAACAACAACATTTTGTGGAAACACACACCTCATACTAACATGTAGGTACATCACACACATTGGCAGCTATACACATGCATCTCCACCCTAGGTTCACTCTCATCACTTTTTTCTCCTTTTACATCTTTAGTCTCCATGCTCCATCTTTTTGTCACTCCACACTTTGTCTAGTCCTTTGGAATGATTTCTACATCACTCTACATGGAAATCAGGTATACATGTCTATTTAATTTATGTTACCAGCGTTCCGCTCACCAACATAAAGTGGGGGAAATGTAGACACAAAATCAAGCTTTTTAGGTATTATTTAGTCCCGATCTCATACTACTATTCATATGATTTTTGAGTGAAGAAAGTACTAATTAACCCATATCCTTTGGCCATTTTTCTTTTCTTTTTTTATTCACTGCAAACCTTCCACATGTACTCTCCCAATCATTTTTGTCATTTTACATCATTCTACCACTGAATGGGGTGTCTAGGCCAGTACTGGGGTGCCCTAGGTGCTCTGGTCTCATTCGGGGTACCCTGATCCTTTTCCTACTTTACCTCCATATTTTGGGAACTTTCTATATGTTTGAGCTTTCCATATTTTTAGTGGTTGGCCTTGTCCAGGTTAATTATGAAATTATAACAAGAGAACCATATAAATATAAAGATATGAGACCATAATGAGGGACCAAACACTACTACCACCACCTAAGGTTGCATACATCAAAAGATCCATTTGCATCCATCTAGCTCCATCACAATGGAAAATGGTTGGTTCATCTGCATCAAAATTCATAAGAGGTCTCTTCTTCATCACTAATTATCAGTGACATCTTGTATAATATAATGAAACACACGTGAGAGGCATCAAAGAACTCAGATAATCTAACGACCCTACAAGTTTGTTTTCTAGACCTCTTGCATAGACCAGGGTGCCTAGAACTCATACTAGGGAACCCCAGGCACCATCATCCCTCTCTAGAAACCCCAGTCCAGCTAGATAGTTCAGTTCTACATCTTCTGGAGCTCTTGTGTGGTTGCCTCTGAATTTTGTGCATCTGGTTTCTTCTGCGACACAGTCCCAAACATTCATCGAATTAACTAAGTTATTTTTAACCCTCTTTACGCATTTAGGGTTTTTTATTTTATCTACTTAATTGTTTGGGTAATTAATTTTATTTATTTAGTTGTCATTTACTATTTTACATAACATCTAGATTAAACTATCATAGACTACCATATTTCCATTTTAGTTTAGTCACCATCACAATGCATATCTCATAACAGTGTTTTTAAACACTTAATTCATCACTTAAGGTTTTAGAAACATGCTTTCAACTCATGGTAAGTCATTTTTACTAATTTTTCATGTTAGAAGTCGTGTCACTCAAAAGCACAACCTAGGGTGTTAGGAAGGTGTTTTCAACTCACAAAAGTTGGCCCCATCCTCATTAGATCCTCACCTATGGTAAACATTGGTCTATTTATGACAATACCCTTTCTAAGAGGTACTTATCAACATTTAAAAATATTCACCTATCACTATGTGGTGACCATCTCTCTATAGCTTGCAAATTTAGGCCCATTTTTGTCTAGAACCGAAAGGGGCAGCTGTGCTATTTTGAAATTATTCATGAAACCTTCAAGTCTTAGATAAATATGGATGTTACCAACATGTAGAGGATTCAAATATATTTATATTTCCTATTTTTTCCCTCCTAATTCCTTACGGAGATCCTAAAATCATCTGGAGAAATCAAATTTCACCATTAGAGTGTTTGTTCCCTGCACCTAGAAAACCCGTTATTGAGTAGATTGTCCTTGAATGACAAAACCTTTCCTAAATATTCCTAAATTACCTCCAAAACTTCCAAGATTCTCCAAAATCACCTTCATATTCTTAATATATTTCTTGAACTCTCCCAAAGGGTGTTTGATTAGCTCCAAAATGGCCTTTTTAGGCCTCCGGAGGAAGTTATCTTCCATCAAGTCACACTGAACTCATCAATCATCATATTCAATCATCCTTGCACATTAAATTAAACTTAAAAACCTTGTTAATAATTTATTTTGAGATAGGTTGAGAGTGGTACTGAGGCATGTTTTCTAGAGGAAGGATGCACTAGTGACCAGAAGTGAAATATTCAACTGTGCATTTAGTTTTCATGATCAAAGTTTCAATTTTTCATGTTGTAGATTTTTCATGACAACACCCTCTTATCAATTTCACCAAATTTCCTTTTTGCAATGCACAAAATTATTTCATTGGTTTCTTGTCCATATATGAATTTATTTCAATGGTGTCTTGGCAACAACACAAAAGGATATCTCAAAAGAATTTTGATTAATGTTGATGTAGATTTGATTTATTATGAAGTATGTGGCACTTGAATCAACCTTCCTACTCCTACACTAGGGTGAGAATGAAACTAATTTATTTAGCATAAATCTTAATGAAATTCCTGAGTTTCTTTCTCCATAGAAAGTAAATGAATGTGTGTTAGATTTTGCACATTTTCACCTACTTCTACCCTAACATTTTTTGGTTATTATAAATATATCGATGTGATGCACTCTTTTAGATTCTAACTCTTCAAGTTACTTCATATTCTTCTATAAAGTAAATGAAGATATTATGGGGTCCTAAGATAGATCAGTTTCTTTCCCACACCTTACTTGTTAATCTATATTATAACTATTAAAGGATTATATACATGCCAACATGAGAACCGAGGTCATTCCCTTGCATTGTTGATTGTGAGGATCGTTTGAGTGGTCCTCTTAAAGATGCATTCCCTAAGCTTGTAAAGTACATAGTCATCCATAGTATGATTCTACCATATTCTAATATGAAATTAGGGATTCAACTCCATGATCATGGGAAAATTCACGAGTCCATATATTTAATCAATTATCGCTACCTTTGGGAGTTGTGATATTTGTAAATTCTAATTTTGACACATCTAACACTCCTACAAATGTCAATAAACAATCCAAAAGGCCCTAAAACCTAAAAATGAATACATTCTTCCCCAAAATAGACATCGATTATAGAATTTAAACCCTAAAATATTTATGATGAATGTTGAAATCCTGAAAAATACCTATGTACTAACCAATTTAGATTATAAAAACTATTTCCTAAACAGTGACTCATGGAGTTGTGAGACTAGTTCCATAAGGTGCAGAGTGACCCTAATTTCTTATATTTACTAAAATAAATTTAAAAGAATTAATTTTTCATTTATTAAATTTATTTTTATACTTAATTATTTCTTAAAATTATACTTAAATAATTATTTTTGTAAATATATCCCTCCCAAATGCACATATACAATATTGCAAACAAGAATTCACTCGTATTATAATGCGGGCACGTTACAACGTGAGCGCATTATAATGTGAGTATGTTATAACGTGCTCATGTTATAACACGAGTGTGTTTTAACTTCTATAGGTTTGAAATTCCCAATCCATATGCTTGGATTTCCCTTGGATATCCAAACCT
This sequence comes from Taxus wallichiana var. yunnanensis, assembly GCA_018340775.1. NCBI lineage: Eukaryota > Viridiplantae > Streptophyta > Pinopsida > Cupressales > Taxaceae > Taxus > Taxus wallichiana. The sequence continues at coordinate 757,790,817 of CM031241.1, forward strand.
AAGGTTTGGACTATGTAATCCATGAATAAATCTATGTTTTATAGAAAAACATCAAAATATCATGTGTACACCCGATATATCATACATTATAACATAATATTCCAAAAAGTATATACTACGATGTCAAGCTAGGTTTTACCTTGGTGACGATATACTTCTTTCTAAAATCTGATTAGTTTAAGGCTTTCATCCTTAATTTCTTTTACTAGTTTCTTATTTTCTTTCCAAAATGTATGCATACATTTTTGTACACAATTTATGATTTTTTCATCCAAATTAAAAAAAAAACCTTTATCTAAACTTCATTCTACACGCACTAAAAAAACAAAAAAACCACTATTTTTCTCAAAGTTACGGGGGTAAATACAATTATTTCATTTTCGGGATGTGTGTACTTTGAAAATTAGTAAAAAATTATATATTCATCTAAAAATAATGAAAAATTAGTGGGACCTCATACATGGTCTTAGCTAAATTTCTACCTAAGGGATCCGAAAAATAATTTATATTAATAAAAAAATGGGTTGGGTGCACACACAATAGGTTGTTATCTTTTTGACACAAAAATAGACAAACTTTGTGTGTGCACCACATTTTACCTTCTTATTCTCCACCATTTTCAAAAAAATAGTAGTTTAGAAACTAGATTATGAGAACTACATTTCTTATTCTTATAACATTGTCAAATTTTAAGGATATGCATGCCAAATTATTAGATGAAGTTTAGGTTTTGCTAATTTTAGGAAAAATGTGTCTAATTTTGACCCCCTTTTGGTCCCCCATTTGCATGCACTTACCCGTGGATGAGGTCAAGTCAATGGTTATGTGATTTGATTGGTCCCGACTTATGAGACTTAGGTGGATGAGGTCCAAGTCAATGGATTAGATAGAATTTTTTTCGATGAATATATGATTTAAATGGTCATGATTTATGAGACTTGTGTGGATGAGGACCAAATAAATAGTTTGGATGGAAAGGTTTTCAATGAACAGGTTTGTATTGGCTGAATCATTGAAGAGGCCATGTGTGGATAAAGGTAATTTTCCAATGTGGTGAGAATTTTGGAGTACATACACTCCAATAGTTTTTTCAACTATATCCAACGTTGATGGAGTAGAAGATATAGATGGTTGGGGTTTGAAAAGAATATCAATGTCAATGTTATCTTAAACCATGAATGGATTGACATGGGGAGTAAATCATTGATCTTTAGATGGGCCTTAAAGGCATCATATTCATTTTTTAGAACAAATATCCAATTTTGTTCTATTTTCTATAAGAACTTTTGTGATTTTATGATTAGATATGAATTCTTCAATGTGCAACAAATTTATGTTTATAATGTTGGATGTCAAAATATCATGAGGACCAATTGATAGGATTAGATTATTTGATGAAATATTTGTGAGTAAATCTTGAAAGGGTTATGTATTGATACCCTTAGTAATACACACAAATTAGACTGCACATGTAAGGATGTCTTGAAACGTAGGTGTTTTTTTGTCAAATCCATGAGAGGGATGTGCGTAGATTCATTCTCTAACTATTTGATAAGGTCATGAGATTCAAATGAAGAATTTACAATGGATGAATATTGTGAAACAATCATAAATGTAGGATTGGACATTTGAGGTGTCATGGACGGTTTCCAAACTAGTTTTTGTAGTATTGTAATAGTAAGGCTAGGGGTGTTGGTATTGATGGTAGCCATGGTGTTAAACGTAGGATCTAGCAATGAAAGGATAGAATCAAGATCAACCTTGTTTAAGGATTGACCATTATCATTATATTTTTTATTGGTAAAATAAGCTAGATAGGTGACCATATTAGCACTTATTAATTGATGAAATACACTAGAAAAACTCTCTCCCGATAAATGTGAATTGTCTTTGTTTGACTTCACGTGGAGTAGTTACTTTACTAGATATTATGAGTGGTTGTTTGTTTATTTTTCCATTGACTTGGGAAGCCATATGAGATATTTTCTCTGAAATATCTTGAAGTTTTTCTAATAAATCTTCTTTCGATGCATTGTGTGTGGTCACCATTGTTTATTGAAACTAGTGTTTGATGTGACTAAAGGTAAGACTATGTTTTGGATCGAATTAATGGATATACATATTTTTTGATTTGATTTTGCATTGATTAATTTTAAAGTATATTTAGGACTAACATGATGAAAGGTTTAATTAAATTTGGATAAAGTGAACACCCAAATGATAAGACTCTTAATTTGATTTGGATTTATGATGTGATTATACTTGGATAAAGTGAATACCCAAAGTATAAGACATGAATTGTGATCTTGATGATTTTTATAGGATGATTTTGATTGAGTTTGCATTTATATTATAATGATTATGGGGTTTATTAGCTTTGAATAAAGTGAATATCCAAAAGATAAGGCTTTGATTGATAGGATAGGAATGATTTTAAATTTTGGTTAGACTGATTGAGATGTTGCTTAGCTTTAAATAAAATGAATATTCAAAAGATAAGGCTTTGATTTATATGATCGTATTATACTTAAAAATGGGTGATGAATGATTCTACATGTTCCTCTAGGAGTTGTGTGTATTCACCTTTATATTTAGGAAAAATATTTCAAGATCCCTTTGTAAATTCATGGATAGGTGTAGGGAGGGAAAGTGGACTTGTATTTCTGCCCCATGACATAATTTGCAGAGGTCTCTCTACTTCTTCTGTCATTATTTCTTCCACTTTTGCTTGAAAATTATTTAAAGTATTCTCTAAGGTCTGGAAATTCTATGTCCAATGGATTAACACCACTTAGGATATAGATGAGAGAAGTCTCGGAGGATGGGAGTGATGAGAATTTCTGATTTGTTCTTGCCACCTTTGGATCTCTTCGAATATAGGATCAATATTTATTCTTTTCCTCTCAAACTTGGTGTATCTATGATCATCCAATTCATAGAATTTAGATCAACTCAAATAGAAAAATTATCAAGCTCTCCTTTGTGGAATTTGATCTTGTCTCACCCTTTCCAAAACCTCTGCATGTTATGCTTTAGAATCTAGAACTCTTATACATGCAAATTAATGTGAGAAGTTTTTCCTGTAATGCCAAATAACCTCCCTCAAGTCTGATGTAATATCTTCCTGGGTATGGAAAAGAAGTTTGGGTCTCAGGACTAGGGAATTACCAGGAATATCCATTGGTGGAAGACATAAGGCTCAGTGACTTTTTAAAGTTAGAATTTTTTTTTTTTTTTTTTTGGATATTTGATTTTTATGTATTTTGGGGAATATATGTGGGTGTAGAATAGAAAATTTTCCCCATAGTTGGTGTTAAAAATGTTGGTGAAATAATTTTTTCTAGGACAAATTGGTTATTTTTCACCAACACTCTAAGACTAGGTCCCTCTATTGAATGGGGCAGCTCCATTATTGTATGCAACATAAAATAATAAATTATTGTTGGCCTAGATGTCGGGGATCCAACATGCACACTCCAATGTACCTTCGGAAAATGTTTGCAATTTCATGCAAGTGAGGAATTTTATAGGAAGGTGGGAATGTGGGAGTGAGAAATTAGGAGAGGGATTAATACTGCAAGTAGGAAAAATCAGATTCTTGCAAGGATTAACCAGAGATATCAACACACACAATTGTAAATAATAACAAATTTGCTAACAATATCAAGACAAGATAAAACCATGAAAATAAAATTTCAATTATTCACTCATCCATAAAAGTAGAAACTCCTTTCTTTATTGACATTTTCATAAATTTGTAAATCAAAGAGAAATAAGAAAACACATAGAGAGGGAAATAGAAGAATTTTCCATCTTTTTATTAGTCTTAGTAGCTATGTACTCATGAACTTACAAAATTAAAAAACTATTGGAATTATGAAGTCATTACAATATATAGATTTCAAAAGACTCTTCACCTACCCCCACATGTATTTTCACTTGTCTTTACAACTTGTGACTCTTGGCATTCCTAGGAAATATATTATGTCCCCTTTTTATTAATTGAGGGAAACTTATTACAATTTGCAACTATAGTCACATTAATGAATAAGAAAAAAGTGAATAAGACAAAAATGAAAAGTGCAACCTTACAATGAAGAATTAGAACGTGAAGGAAGAGAGGAAGGGGGTAAAGAGAGAAAAAGGATAACTACTCAATTCAAAGAAGATGCTTCAGTCGATGGAGATCTGATTTCGATGGACTTTTGGAAAGTTCTTCAGGAGAGATATTAATACCTTTGAAATCTTTTCTATATCGCGTTGTTGTAGGTATAAATTTCTCAGCTTGTGGGATGTGGACAAAGCTCAAGGACTTGACCCAATTTTTCGAGAGAGATTTGATGTTCTTACATTCCGTGAACCAAGAGTGGTCATCCCTCATAGTGTTTGATATGAATGCCCTTATCTCTGTTAGGGACTCCAATGTGTCTTCATTGGATCAAAACATATCTCCGTCCTCCTTCTTGACAAGATATTCAAATGGCTTCAGGAGATCATCCTTTGAAGTGTGTTCGCTCATTGCTGGCACTCTAAGTTTTTGTATCTCATTATTGGCATCCCATTGAATATTTGAAATTTATTCCTTGTATGAATCAAGATCACAAAGATCATGGTTTATCTTTTCATAATGAGCAACCAAAGTCTGATTCCAAACTTGAGATAATTCATCCGATGTTAAAGTGGATACACCCTTTCTCAATAGTAGAGAAGAGTTGACCTTGCCCATCTCAATGAAAAATGGATATACCAGGTCCTAATGTTATTCTCTACTTCAATCTACTCTCTAGTCATGATTACTTTCACATTATTTTCACTCATGTATTTGAATAATGACATGATCTCGGGAAGAAACACCATACCCTTTTCTAGGATATTATTCACCCACTTGTTATTTTCTCTTCCCTACATGGTGAAGCCTTGAGTTTTTCTAATAGACTCTAGGTTGAAATTATTGATGGAGTAACTTCCCTGGATATGAGATATGAAGCAACATGTGGATCCATAAATGTTTGCATGTATAAGGTGAGAGTTCTTATATGGTCTTCTACTTGATGTATTCTTTGCTTATACTCTTGGTTTCTCGTGAGAAGGTGAGTAGAAAACTCTTGAAACAGATGTGTATCTCCCTCGTGTGTCACTGGTCTAAGGGGAATAGTGTTGATATCATAATATAATAGGGTAATCTCACTGATAGGCTTGATGAATGTAGGGAAAGATACCTCCACATATTGATTACCTAAAGTTCCACTGAAAAAGTGGGAGGTAATTTGAGCTTTCTTCCCCTTCTTTCCATTCACCATTGTAGATATAACCTAGAATCTGGGATCACCACCTGTTGGATCATGCGTGTCTCACCTCTAATCATATCATATACCCATTATAATGTCTCATTTTCTTCAGGCTCAATTTTGGGCATGATATAATTTTTTGGCTTTGTTAAGAAGGTGGATCCTGGAATGGTTTAATGGGTGTGTCTACGGAAGAAGAGACACTTTGAGTCCTTTGAAGCTTTTGTGGATAAGGTAGTTCAATATCACCTTGTTCCAATCGTTCCATCAGTTTTTGAGCTGATTTTTCCTTCTTATGTGTCCCCTTCTAATGAGTTAGCTTATATTTCATGGAGATTTTCTTTTGAATCCTTATAGAGTTAGTGGAACTAGAAGCTTTCTCAACTACTTTCAAAGTGGGTAGAGGAGATGAATTTTTCCTGAGAGTATGAAGACATCCTAACTCGATGAATGTTGTTCTCTACTTTTTGAACCACTCTCTAGATCTCTAGATCACTACCTTGGTCCTTTCGTTTATATCCCTCGATTCTGGATGCTCCAAGAAACTTGTGGGAGAGGAAAAAATGTCACAACTTGATATTCAAGGTTATACAAATTTGTTCCATCATCATTAATGCCTTCCTTGAACCAATAAAATAAAAAATTCCTCATTTTTTCTATTTTCATCCTCACGTGATCCCTTTCCCTGACTTCAAGATCACCAAAACAGTTCACCAAATAGTCCTTAATTTGTGGAACATGGTGCAAGTTAGGGATATGGAGCATATCGAGAGTGCTTTGATGTCAAAGTTAGCCCTAAAAGTGTAGGAATATAGACTCAACTGACAGAAAGAGGCTTCCAAATTTGAGACATCAATGAGAAACTTGTAGGAGAAAATTCCCAAAGAGATAGGGAAAGACACACCTTTCTTCTTCCTACTCTTAAATTTTCCATTGACATAAACCAGTTGTCTACAAAGATCAAACATGAAAATATTTTCACTGAGGTATCTTGGAATTTTTCATGGAGCAAGGTCAAATCTAGATACTCTGATGTACAAGACAAATGAATTGTGTGAAGAAGGATCCATATATTTGAATCAATATGAAAAACATGATTGGAAAGTCTCAATTCTAGATTCCCTTCGAGAAACCTCACAACATACATGGTGAATGCATCATTCATGCCTGAAACATGGTGATTACTCTCTTTCAAGGTCAGCTATGGATATATCTCATAGGTAGGGGCCTTTTGGGATATGTTTAGTGTGAGATTCAAACCCCTCAAAGATCTCATATTAGAAAGAACATACACTAAGTATGATGTTATGGAAAAATTTCTAGTGACTAGAAGTTGGAGCAACTGAAAAATGGAGCTTTTCACTGATAATTTAACCCCAATCAATCATTTACTTGCATTCGATGATTGTGAGGATAAACAATGCCATCCAACCATGGAACTCCTTGGTGATTTACTCTCCCATCACTCTGTTCAAAAGAATGATAGCATCTGAGAATCCTTCATGGAATTCATGCCGAGACCAAGAATTAAGCACACGGAGGGTTTCCTTACCTATTTCAGCCATGAACCCAGGACAAGGCCATGGAGGTATGAATCTATCTCAACCACTCTCCTAATGCAAACTCCTTTGGGATGATTACCATATTTCTTCAAGTTGGGATCTGCATGCTTTGTGATATTCCCTTGGGGGTAAGCACTACCAAGATTGAAATGTCATCTACCCATATGATTTGAGTGTCTAGTTCGTAGTGTTGAGTGCAAGTCATCACTAATTATGTGTTTGGATGGATAGTGGGTGGCCGCTTGCTGCAAACAAACCATCCTCCAAGTCTATGTGAGTGATATCGCTATCTCCCATATCCATATACTCTTATGCAAGATTTAAAACATGATTTAAAATAGAAAATTTGAACTTCATGATGGAAAAAATCCATTATGTGAGAAAAATGAGGAAGACAACAAATTTCTATCTAAAATGAACACTTTCTATTTTTATTAAGTAGGAGGTAGGGACAACTATTTTGAATTTTCAATGTCCAAAAACTCTTAACATACTACATAATTTTTTTTTTGATGTCCTTTTGAATATTTTTGATAGTTACTATCTTTAGAAAGTGTTTTTTTCTTTTTTATTTTTTCACCAAATTTACCTAGTTTTTCTTCGTTATTGATCTCTAAGTGCACTGATTTGAAAGGTTTTGTTTTTTTGGAAAATTTCTATTTATAGTACGTGGAAACACCATATAATTACTGAAAATAGAAATATCACTTCCCCTTTTTAGTTGGCCATGAAAACAACTTCTATATAATAGGCCTGCTCTCTAATCTTATGCTCAAAATTTTGTCTCAATCAGCCTACCGGAATGCTTGAAAATAAAAAAAGTGTAAACCAGGGAACAAAATGAGGGTTTTATACCATAAAAAATCCATAGGATCATGGATTTTTCAATCACCATGTTCTTAA